>JAUZNJ010037978.1:0-11250 GCA_034780135.1 Jordanella pulchra | reverse complement strand
GATACTGCTGATTTAAGTTTTGAACATTTCCATTTATTTCTGAAGATATTCACTCAGCTATGCAAAACATGAAGGGGAGCCAATAATGGTGAGCAGGACTGTATGCATGCAGCGAAAGAAAAGTGGAAAACTCCCTTTTAACAGTAGGAAAGTGAGCTAGGCTCAGTTTGGGCAGCCTTCTGCTGAGGCCGACTGGGGGCGTAAGGGGACAGAAGCAGATTTACAAAAGGAACGTGGAAGCACTGATTCATACTATAAATACTTTAAATGTTAGAAAAGTAGCAGTGAACTAGCTTTAGCTAACTAGTGACTTTCACCAGAGCTGTTTCAGTGCTATGATGAGCTTTAAAACCTGACTGAAACTCTTCAAAAAGGTCTTTACAATGCAACTGGTCACACAGTTGACCAGCGTATATTTTCTCAAGAGTTTTAGATAAGAAAGGAAAATTAGATATATATTCGATCGATTAATTTGTATTGAGAGAAGGTTTAGTAAGTAAAGGTTTAATTAAATTACCTAAAAATGTTATCAGTGGTCAGATCAGAGAAAGGGCAGGTCACCAAAACATTTCTACCATATCAAAAAAGAGAAGTCAGTGATTAGTTTGGATGAGCTATAGAGAATAATGTTTAGATAGGTTCATCTATCAGCAGTACAACTTTATGTTCATTCCACAAATCTGGCTTTTATGGATGAATAGATGGAGTCCCTGTACATTTTACTAGAGGCTATGGACGACATAGCATGTGTGGACAAAGGTGCTGTGGTCAATTGAGGCTCAAATGGAACCTGTAGGCCAAAAAGCAAAGCACTGAGAGTGAAAAAAAAAACTTGAAACCCTTAAACCCACTGACACATCTTCCCCAATGTGAACAATTTCTTTCCTTATCAAATACGCTTAAAGTTTATCGCAAGGAATAATGCAAATAGCACATCGTCTAGATTTGCAAAGCTGAAAGAGACATAAATAATAAAAAAAAAAGATTCAGCTAAAATTGGAAGATGCTTCTGTTGACTCAGAATCCTGTTCCTTCCAACTTATAGTTATCCACTCTGTTATTTTTGATCGATATAATACAATACTAATAAAAAACATACATTTTTGTTTGGCTTCTGCTAAATCACAGAACTTATGTCCCTTTTTTTTTTTTTTTTTTATTGCAAAGTCTGTAAACTTATCACATACATTCCATGTCAACCACACCCCTGTAGTAGCAGAGCTGTGTCATGGTCATTATGGCAAGAGATATATGGGAAAACAACAGGGTACAGAACCTCAGCAATAGTTCAGTGTGATTGAAGTTTGATCCCGGTCCCCAATTATGTGGTTGAAATATTTCCTCTGTTGCAGCCTTGGTATCTGTCTTTCACACGCTCCAAAGGCTGAAGATGATGGGTGAGGAATGCCTGTCATATATTTACCTCCATACTTTTTTTTATTCTACTTTTCAGATATAGGTTAGATTGCTGACCAAGTATATATGGTTGAAAATGAAAAACATAGAAGGTGATTTTTTTTTTAGGTGTAGTCTCTAAGAATGTCCTAATTTTCTCTGGTTATATATATGAGATGGGAAAGACTTTTTGGATTTCTTTCTTATCATTTCTGATTTCCTTCTTCGTTCCTCTAGTTAGAGAAGGAAAAGTTCACCATCTCAAGTTAAAAAAACTTGCAGTTACTGTTAAGCAGTGCTTACTTACTTGGTTGTCCTTCAGTCTGTGTGTGTTTGCCTGCACATGCCACAGTTGTCTGTATGCATATGTTTATAGAATGGGTTTAAGTCAACATATGTAGGGGTAAATGAATGTGATTGTGTTTATCTGATTGCTATGAGTAGGTTACAGGAAGATTTGGAGGCTCGGGATCTTTTAAGATGAAGAGGAGGGTGAAGGAAGTGGAATTTATAACCCTCTCTGTGACTGCAGGCCATGAAGTCTCAGTGTAGCCAGAACAACAAAACACAGCAACACACGATGCACCAGAACAGTGACACATGTAAAAGTTTTAGTAATGGTTAATAGCAGTAAAATGATCCACTGTGTCCTCACTATTTGGATTTCTTTTTTTATTATTATTATTATTGTTTATTTATTTATTTTTTTGGAGGGGGGTATTCTTCTTTTTGTGGCATCTTCTCCATAAATTCGTTAAAAATTGAAACTTTTTTATTTTTACACACTAATGATATTAGATTGTCTGCAAATGTTTGATTTAAAATTACTTGTCAGTTTATACACTGATTACCTCCATTCTCCCAGTATCCTTCGCTGGGATCCAAAAGTAATTTGGATTTTGCTCAGATTTTCACAGAAGCCAATATGGTGAACCATTGACAAATGATTACATTTTGGTGATGATCCGGGTCATTAATAAATTTAAATCTGAGCCGCCCAACATTTTTCAAGTTATTTAGAAAACAAACAAACAAAAGCCGATGAAAACATAACCTCCTTGGCGGTG
Organism: Jordanella pulchra; assembly: GCA_034780135.1. NCBI lineage: Eukaryota > Metazoa > Chordata > Actinopteri > Cyprinodontiformes > Cyprinodontidae > Jordanella > Jordanella pulchra. Next base: position 8,788 of record JAUZNJ010037978.1, on the reverse strand, counting down.
GTAATAACATTTGTGGTAACTTTTAAAATTCTCTTATGAAAGCTTTGTTCTTATGTAGATGATTCTAATATGTATTGTTATTATGTAGGGGAGAAACTGGGCTGCTTTTCTCGATGCTTTATTGTTGGAGAAAATGTTTTCTGACATCAAATTTAAAACTAGCTAAATGCATAAAAGTAGTGCTTAGAATAATTTTATAGGCTACAGTTTTGAGAAGGACATTTCCATAACTTTATTACCACTCCTTTTGTAACTGGTAGATACCTAGACCATAATGTAGAGATAACCAACAAAGCACCAGATAACATTAATACTGTGTCAGTGAACTATTCTCTAAACAAACTAAACCTTGATTCTGATGAAAGAGAACTAAAATCGTGCTTTTATTTTGTAAGTCCTGCAATTTCTATTTTTTTTTCCAATCTGTCAGTAAAAATTAAAATCACTGCTGCTTTTTGCACAAAGTTGTTCTACTACATAGTACTGCAGGGCATTATAATCTTGCTCACATCCTGAGACATGCACATGAGCCACTTTGTCTTCAAGAAGCCCTCAGATTGACAATCCTGTTTCCCCTTAATGTCCCTGTACTTAAAGAGCCAACACAGCTGTATATAAAAAAAAACTTCATATGTCAACTGAAACAAAAATGCAATTAATAGTAAGCTCTAAATATTCATTTTTAATTGATATAAAGTTTTAGACAGCTGTGTTGAATTTGACTGAAACACTGGCACAAGGTTAAAAAGAAGTCTAAAAAACTATGTTCTGTTTGTTATGACTATTTGAAAAATGATCTGTTTGTTCTGCTTCATTTATCATATGCTAAAAGTTATAAACAGTCCAACTATCCCACAGATTTAACTGTAAATCTTTTCCAGATAAAATTATTGTTCTTATTATTTTGGTATAATGCGTGATTAATGAAGGAGTAGGAAAGATTGTGGTCGAGGCTGACGACTGAGGAAGTCCACAACAAGACTTTCATAACTTCTTTTATTTCAGGGACAAATGATGAAAACTCAGATGTCTTTTCATCTCTTTCCAATTTGGGGTCTAAAAGCTTGGTTGCTTTCTTATTCATCCCAACCAAACAGTCCCTGCTGACTTTTATACAGTGCAAAAATAATGCACCACCTTGACCAAATCAATCCCAGATGTTAATGGAAGTTTACCAACTAAATTAGCAATGCTTTGTGTTCAAGCAACTAAAAAGCTAAAGTTAATCCTCTTAATGTCATAACAGTGCAAAAATTCAAATACTTTAAATGGAGTTTCAGAATCTGCTTGTCAGTGCCTTATTCTGTTTATCCCTGAAGTATGTCAAATATGCACTTTAATGTAATATTTTTTCTCTGTACATAAAATAACTACCCAAAAAATTTTAATAACTTGTCCACCAAAAACTTACGTGAAAAGAAAGGACTGTGCAGTCAGTGTATAAAAAAACCTAAACCATACAATATTGTGAAGTTGTGATAAGGTTTTGTCTTAAAATATAGACTGGTTGGAAATATAGAAAAACTGCTTTTATGTGAATTTTGGCTTTGTACAGGACTTCGTAAAGGACTTCGTAAAGTAGAATTGCTTAATTGTGAGTGCATCTGTGCTAAAATAATTGACCTCATGTTCTATATAATCCTTTATTGTGTTTTTAAAGTTATGCTAAGTTATGCTGTGTGAATTTGTATCAATTCTATGTTTGCTTATATAAGTGCCCCGATGACATTAGTGAAGATCTGAGAGGTTCAAATTGCCTTTAACTCATCCAAGCTAGCAACTGAGATAACAAGTCCCTGAAGAAATACTCCTCTCTTTAGCGCATCTTCACATCCAACACCCAGGGATCAGGTCAGAGCGGATATGTGGTCCTTTCAGTGTCCAGGGACCTGGAGACCTCTGTAGAGAGGTATATCAGATATATATGTATATATATACATATATATATATATATATACCCCGTATAATCCCAGTTTGCTCTTTTTTTTAAATCATAAATTGCTATAAAGATCAAACTGTAGCTTAGTTGTTTTGCATCACTTTAAAAATCCCTTCCTTTTCTGTTTTGGCCTTCTGAGGTTTTGCTGCCGTTTCCTTAAGTAATTTGACAGTCTAACCACATCCAGTTTGGTTTCTGGCTTGTGTCTTGGCCAGGAGCGCCAGCGTAGCTTTTTATGGAGACTTCTTCTTTTCCCCCCTGCTACACCTCCTGTTTGTGTGGTTTAATCTCTGAGGGCCTCCAAATCACATGGCACATGACAAGGGACGAAGACGCGAGTAAAGAGGAGAAGAAGTGAAATTGAGACGACAAAAAGAGTCAACAGAAGTATGAGGATGGACTGCAAACATTCAGAAAATGACCACAGGACAAACAGGCTAGAAAAATGACAAAAAGCCATAATTCTTCCCCTACTGATCATCCTCTCTCTGTCTTCTCTCTTCTTCTCTTGAGAAGAGGACATAAACAGTGGACAGGCACAGAGCCTGACCCAAAGAAGAAGAAACATTTCATTTAGTAATTTGTCCCTGTGTCTATGACGTCCAGAAACCTAACCTAACCCTGCGCTTTACAATTCAGAGCTGGAACAAAGACGTACAACCCTTTGCAACTGTATTAAGGTCCTAGCTGAAAGCATATTTTAATAAAGGGTAGGTTTCTTTTTGAATGCAAACAAAACAGACTAAGATTTCATTAAGTTCTTTGTAACACATCAAAAATTTGATTTAAAAATCTAAACATATTCTAACATCAGCATCATTTGTAGAAAGAGATTCATTGCTGTGCAGGCATTCATTTAAAAAATGGTGAAGAATTGTGAGGTCAAAATTATACAAATTAAAAATTCTAATTAGAACTGAAACTTAACACAATCAGAAATTAAATGTATTAAATATATTTAAAATCCCTTACAGTTTTATTAAATATATTTAAAATCGATTTTTAAATATACCCTGAATCAGCTACTAATTGAAATAAAACAGGATAAATAAACAATGAAATAAGGATATTTTTGTAGTTTACTTATAAATGATTCTTTTTAAATAAGATTTACAAATGCAAAAAAGTAGAAAATTTTTAGAAGATAGTTAATCTTGATTATGTTTCAGTTCTGTTCTAAATGTCAATAAAGTTTGAAATAAAACTTTGACAGAAAACAAATAAAAGCTCCCAAACTCATAACTTCTTCAACATCTTAAAAAGGGAACCTTAAAAAAAAAAAACTATTAAAATATTCCTTTCTCCACAGACCAGTTTCTCTAATTTTAACATTTAACTTCTTCACTTTTGTTTCTTATCTGTTTTATAAATTACCAGAAAATTTAACGAATCATTATCAAACATTTTGTTTTTTCTCTTTCTATTTTAATTCATCATTATTCATTCTCGACACAGTTTCCACACTTTTATAGAAATGCGGTTGAAGAACTGATGTTTTTTATGAGTGACCTAGAACTGCAAAGATGGGAGGAAGCAACAGGAAGTCATTATAAGTCAGGACCTTTTAGTATAACATCATGCCATAAAACGTCCAGTGACGTCTGGCTTACAGTAAATAATATTCACCTTTTTGTTTATTAATGCTCCCACTGCTTGTTCCTCCATCTTTTTCTGTAAATGTTTTAGAAGTACAGAAACCAAAGCAAAAACCCCCCACTGACTGGGAGGAACGTATTGAAACGAAGGGTTCAAGGTTAGACGGGAAAGGGGCTTTGCAAATGTAATTATTTTTGATAGAACAAACACTCAGCATTGATGTAGGTTTGTTAAATGCAGTTTGACATGTTCTGTGTCGCTGGAAGGAAAAACTGAGGAATGATAAATAAGGAGTTCTGGACAAAGAAAATGAGCGTATCCAGTAACGACGTCAACAAATGTAACGTTTGGGAAAGCAGACAAAAAAAAAAAACGTATAAAAACATTTGCATGGAAAAAAAAAGTGTTTTTAAAATATTTGTGAAAAATCTCATTTTATTACATTAGAATTTCCTTTTCCTTGAGTTTTGGCTTCATCCCTGAAGTAGTCTTTATAAATAACACCTGGGATTGTTGCAGGGGAGGGGTTGTGTTCAGCAAGATATCCTGCAGGGCTCTGTTCCACCAGCTGCAGCAGTAATGGAGAAAGGTGAGCCTAAAAATGGACTTAATACCTTTAATGTCATAACAGAAGTTTTAATATGTTTTCAAATGACAAAAACAGACTTCAAAACTTCATCGACGTTGTCAGTTTTTGCGACATGTTTAGGAGCAGCAGAGCTCTTTGTTGTCAAACACTTTGGCTTCTGGTTCTGCCCAGTTCTATGGAGGGAGTCCCTCTCTAACCACTGCTGTCATATCAGTAGCTGATCAGTTCTTGTTAAATCATTTCTCATCTTAAGTAGTTTTAAGATGTTTTTAAGTTCAAAGGTGCATTTCAAAATTTAATCGGTATAATTCTTTTTCTATGTTATTGATCACATACACTTGAACACTTGTATTTAAATTAGCATTTCTTGGTCTCTGAACAATTCGCCTACATAAAACTGGGAAAAAATGGCTTTCATTTATTCTACTCTAAAAACATTTCCACAAGGTTGGAAGCTAAGTGAATCAATTACACTGAACACCTTTAAAATCACACTGAGCACACTTAAGATGACCTCCTTAATTGCAATAGTTTCTTTTTACTTAACTCTATCCTTTTTTTTATTTAAATTATATCTTAATGGTTTTACTTAAATTTTACGTTCATATTATTTGAATGCATATTAATTGTTTTTCTTAACCCGTTAACTGGCCACACCAAAACAACCAAAAACCATTCTAAGACTCAAAAGAGCAAAACTTAAATCAGGTGCTGTTTTTTAACCCTTTGGAGGGTCCAGCCTGCTGTACAAAACTGTCGTAATGGCGAACAGTAGCCTTGTTGTGTAAGTATGAGCCTGCAAATTTGGAGGCCCCACATACATCCCTGGACGGGACATGACAAGCTAACAGGCTAAGTTGAATCATAATTGTTTATTGTCATGAAACTTCTGCTGCCTCTGGCCCAGAATTCCCTCGAAAAAGATAATTTTCCATTTTAAATAACCTTGTCATGCAGCAAACTCAGCCTGCAGTCAGCATACAGAGCGCCTGCAGGCATGCAGATGAACCTTACAGACGTGTCAAGAAGCAATCAAGCTTAAGTCAGTATTACTGGCTACCATGAGCCTGTTTAATGACATGTTAATTTTGGCTTTTTATTTCACTAAAAGGAACAATTACGCAGTGTTTTAAAAACTGACCACATGTAGAAATGTTCTTACTGGGTCATTTTAAGTCATACATTTGAGCTTCTTTTGCTGCATTAAAAAATCAATTCTGAGAGCTAATAAACAAGAGTTGCCATTATGTAAATAATGACCTAACTGTCATGACCACTGACAAAAAATGTCATCTTCATTTCACAGCTAGCATCACGGGAAAGAATTACAGCATTTAACTCTCTCAAAAGAAACATTAACACGCTGCTGTGTAATATTTTTTATGCATCTATGGAGAATAAATGTATCTCCTTACAGGTACAAATACATGACAATACATTATTGTACTCAATTTGCAACAATGCAACTGGAAAATCTGTTCCTAATTGAATAAACACTTCATAGCTTTATAAATATGACTTCTTCTGTGCGCTGCAAGTTTCCGAATTTTTTGGTACCGGCAGCATTTATTAAGAAAGCTGCAGATTCTTTAGGCATGAGGCTCCAGGACTTTGACTTTTCCTAGGACTTAGTACACTTATACTGGTCTTCATATTATTATTAGAGAACGCAGACCGTGTCCTTCCACATCTCTTATGACTGCAAAACTGTCTCTCATATCCCCAGTAGTAAAAGCCTGCTATTGTTTTTTTTAATTGACACTGTAAGGTTTAAGGAGACGTCTTTTAGAAAATTACAAACCCTTTGACAACTTGCTTGGTTGACAAAATCTGGGGAGGTTTGCATTTGTTTGAAAAGTATTTCACTTATATTCTATTTTGGTTGTGTAGAATGGCTCACAACAACCTATTCTAAGAACTTACTGAATCTCTTCATAGTTTTAAAAACTGAAGTTCTCCCTTCATGAGCTTCCACAAAATCTACATGTCAAACAATGGTGTTTATTTTCACTTTAACAGTCAGGAGACAACAAACCGAATGTCAGAAGCTGATGTGAAAGGCCTTTTTATGACTCAACCCATTTGATGTGCTACAGTTTATTAATTTTTGGCATTTGTATGCTTTTGTTACACTTCACTTAAATAATTTTTTTCTGTAGTTTGCATTCCTCATTTGTACAACTAGATTGTATGTACTGTTAAAGTAGGTATTAAATACATATTTATCCAAATATGATGTTGTAAGTAATCCCTTTACTTATATATGGCTGTAAGGAATTGTTTCTATTATTAAACATTAATGAATACTTTATAAAAAATAATACAATAGAATAATATCAGAGATTCATCTATTTAAAACGTTTCTTAAAGAAGAGTTATGAACATGAACTAAGCTTTAATGTTAAGCAAGAACGTTACACTTAAACTTTTAGATGGAAGTGCTACAATACCACAAGCTTACATCGACACGTCATAACAAAATTACGAACACAGTGAAACAATAAACTGAGCAACTCTGCCAAACACATATTTTTTTCCTCTATTTCATAATATATAAGGTGCCTCCCGAGTGTTGAGCAAAGGTTACATCTGAAAGGATCCAGCAGCTTTTTTTCAACTGTCAGGGAGGCAGGATTTCTCAATGACATGTTGTATCCCATCCGAACTGTAACATCCTCCCCAATGGGTAAATAAAACCTCAAAGCCCATGTGTGTGTGTGTGTGTGTGTGTGGGTGTGGGTGTGTTTGGGTTTAGAAAGAGATATACGATATCTCTTCCTCAGAAAAAAGAGCCTCTGATGATGAACATGTACAACACCAAAAAAAGATAGCTAAAAAGAAAACTACTTCAACATGATCGCAAATGCTAGTGAAGGCATTTATTCACACGTGTTACGGTTGGTGTGTGTGTGTGTGTGCGTGTGTTAGTGCACATGTGCATGCACAGCAGATAGCCTCTGTTTATTTAGTTTGAGGTGACAGCAGGAAGGAAGGCAGGTTAACGAGCTGCCGGCTCCAGGCACCCAGGCACTGGTGATTACGCAACCCCACTCAACTCCTTTTTCACACAAACACACACATGCAGATAATGCATCTACCTGGGTGAGGAAAAAGACAAACTCAACAGTTTGCAGACCCTTTCAAAGGGTTTTTAAATTGGTTCAGTGGGGTTTTTATCTGTGCACAGTTCTTACTTAACAAAACAAAACAGGTTCATATTTGTTGCTTATGACATAATTGGAGGATGGAAAAGCTTCTCAAATGTGATTAAAATGATATTCTGTCTGCATGGTGACACATAATCTAGCTGTACGTAGAATGGGCGCTGATGTATGGAGGCTGCTGTTTCTCCACACACCCCTCTGGAGTCTGATTCCCTACCTTGGAACCTTGCGGCAAACATTTTCTTCACACCCTTTTCCTGCCTTGTTAATGCAAAGATTGGCCACTATGGTCACATACAATCTTGAAAGTGAACATATAGTATGCTGTCTATGATGTTCTTAGGGCTCTTTTTTGTCGAAGTAAAGGTTCCTTTTTTTTCTGTTCTGTCCTTATCGTGTAGTTTTAGGAAACTTTTTTTTTTAAAGTGAAAGTAAAATAACTTTTTATTGTTAACATCCATGCAGCACTAGTGGCTGGTGCTTGAAATCACCAACTAGTTTTGTTGAATATCTTCAAATCGTTTACTTGTTTAGTAAATGGTTCAGCAGAATTTACTGAAATACATTTATCAGCTGCAAAAGTTAAACTATTTTAAAATACCAGGATCACAGTTAATTGGCTCAGATGGCTCTGTTCTTACATGACTTGTTTTCAAATCAGGTAACACTAAAGTATTTTTCTCTACATTATCAGAAACATTAACTTACAGTTTTTATGTGCCTTTGAAGGTTCCAGTCAAAACACAGCGGTGTGTCGTCTGCATAGTTATGATAACTTATTTTGTTGTTCATTAAGATCTGAGTTAGGGAAAGCACTTAGATATAGAAGAGAAACAGGCCTGAGAAGGACTCTTGGTTTATCTTAGGGCCCCTCAGGACTTTATGTTGTCATAGAAGCATTAGCAACAAGCTATACGGATTGCTATGCTTGCTAGTCGAGTCATCTGTTGTCTGTGGACTAGCTGCTGGACCAGCAACCTATCTTACATTAACTTAGTTATCATTATTGTGGTTTTCACTTTAGAGGAAATTTCTAGATTCGCATTACATCTTGTTTTTAGTGATTCTGGGTTTTTTCAAACACATAAGGCCTCTACGCACACTAGCTTTAAAGGTTTGGCACTTCATAGTAAAAGATACCAATTAATAAAATTTCTTGCAACTCTTTTCCACATTTCCTTGTCGTGCCGTTGGACAGGAGGGAAAATGTGCCTCACAGCCTTGAGAAAATTTGAGAAAAACAAAGGACGGCGGTATAAACTCACCACATGACGTCCACAGAGTCAAGCACGCCAGACTATGTGGTAGCTTTAAATGCCACCGAGAACCTTCAAAGTACTCAGAAAACCCCTTAATAAAAGAGAGCTTTTAATGAAGAGTAGCTAAAAATGGTTTTCTTAACCAGCGCTAAATAGCTGGCAGTACTTATTGACAGATGGAGTCTTCCTGGTTATCAGTGAGAACTTCTAAAATGATTTTTTTAAATCAACAATTGTAAAA
>JAUZNJ010037977.1:0-11250 GCA_034780135.1 Jordanella pulchra | reverse complement strand
ACACTGCGGCGTCGAAGGAAGGTCTGACTGCTGCTTATGAAGGCTGGGTCTCCTGATGGGCTGACGATCCTCAGGTGTGCTGAGGGCTCCAGCCCAGGAGACCCACTGCACGCTCTGCTGGAGGAAGGTGGCAAAAACTCCAGATCCCAACAGGCATGTATAAAGAAAAACAAGAATAGCATATATATATACTGTACCTGGCGAAAATGAACAAGTGAGATCGGTATATATTTGTTTTTTAGTAAGTTGCCTAAAAAGTCTGCACAATAATAGTTATTCAATAATAAGAATCATCTCAAATACAACTTAACTAATAATTCTGCACAGTGTAAAAAAAACTGTTAAAAAGCTGTAACTAAGCCGTTGAAAAGCTATTGCTGGGGCACAGAATTGCCAAATGAAGAGTTTAGTTCTATGTTGTACTAACAACAGAAGTCAAAGTGTGGTTGTTCGAAGTATATTACATTATGCAAATCCATTAAAATAAATGATGGATGTCAAAGTCCTTTGGAGATTTATTTTTTTCCTGTAGAAGCAAATTAATAAAAAATTGGTAAAGTCTATGTGATGATGTAATGATTGGTAAGTGTTGTCATTACAATAGCTGATATTCTATGCCAAATCAATAAAGAAAGTTACACTAAAGATCAGGAAAAAGGTTCCAGTAGTAGGAAAAGAAAATATAAATAAACATTGATTATTCAGCAGCATCCTACAATATAACTGAAGATTACATTTAATAGCAAACCAGTGTGCCATTAGTTTTTTCTCCTAAAATCCAAATCCTTTTGCCTTTATTGATGAAATTAATTTGATCTAATCTTCAAAACCAGTGACTTAAGTTCAGGTTTATTATTTATAGTCTGCTGCCCCAAGTCCTAATGCTGTGTTTTAGGGACTGTTCATGAAAAATAAGACACTCGTTCTTTTTGTCATTACATTTAGTGAAAATCTTGCGCTTATCTGTCTGTGATTACATTTGTATTCCCCAATACTTCTGACATTAACTCAAAATACATCTATTTAGAATTTTGATGGCTTACTGTTGTGCACAACGTACTAGTTGATGTGCATATTTATCTGTGTAGAATGCAGGGCTCCATATTCATACTGAATGAACATGAAGCACCATCAAACAATTACAGTCCCTAACTATACTAATGAGCTGTTGAAAGCAGCTCCCTTTTGCCTCAATGTGTCTGTGTGTGGTGTGGTCACAAGCTGAAAAGAGCCTTGGTTCACATGGGAACAAATTACAGGATATGGTTTAGTCTTCCTATCAGTAAAAAAAAAGGTGAGGGAAACCAAACTTGTATAAGCATACACATAGAAGTTAGAGCTGTAATCTCCCCAGACCTCCCACAGAGACTTTTTTCTAGCGTCAGTTGGTCACTTTATGCTCACTGGTATAAACTCTGCATCTTTTAAACATTAATAAGCCACCAAGGCTTAAGCTTTAAATGCTTTAGCGTATTTGAAGTATGAGTACTAATATTTTCAGGCCAATAGTATAGGACATCAAAGCTGTTTTTTCTAAAAATCACATTAAAAATACATTCTACTAAATTAAAATGTACTGAATGAAAAGGTTCTGAATCAGGTCATTGTTTTCTCATTAGAATTTATTTATTGTCCAATTAAAACCATGTGTATTTAAATTGGTAGTTGTACACTTAGGCACTTTTGAAGAATTGACCTTTCAAAAACGTACTTCTGAAAAGTGGAAGATTTTTTTTTAACAAAACTGACATACTGTATATCATAATGTAATCCAGTGCTGTGAAAAAGATTTAGCTGCTTACATATAACTTCATCTTTTGATTACTGAAGATTTCATTTAAAAAAAAAAAACAAAAAGACTTTTCAAACCAACGTGCCCGTGAGAGCATATAATTGCCACTTAGATCTAATAACTGGTTGTGTCACTTTGAGTTGCAGCCTTTGTCATAAAGTGATAAAGATGATTTCAACTTTGCTGAAATTTTAGCCAACTATTCCTGACTTGGTTTATTTCAACCAATTTTTTTGTTTTGTTCTCATGCATGTACAGTAAGTTTAAGGTCATACCACAACTTCTCATTCAAATTTAAGACCATTTAAGACATTAAGACATCATGTGATCGTTTGGATAACTGCCCTACTTCATAATCCAAGTGCCCTGATCTTAAAATCGCATGGCTGATCATACTTTTTAAAGATTTTTTTTACTAGTTTTACTAGTATACATTGAAATATGTGTTTTATAGAAGATATATAAGGTAATTCAGGCTGTACGGTGGCACAGCTGGTAGAGCTGTTGCCTTGCAGCAAGAAGGTCTGGGGTTCAGTTCCCGGTCTGGGGTCTTTCTGCATAGAGTTTGCATGTTCTCCCCGTGCATGCGTGGGTTCTCTCCGGGTTCTCCGGCTTCCTCCCACAGTCCAAAAACATGACTCTCCCTAAATTCTCCCTAGGTGTGAGTGTGTGTGTGCATGTTTGTTTGTCCTGTGTGCCTCTATGTTGCCCGGCGACCTGTCCAGGGTGTACCCCGCCTATCGCCTGAAACGCAGCTGGAGATAGGCACCAGCAACACTACCGAACCCATTAGGGACAAGGGTATAAAGATAATGGATGGATGGATATAAGGTAATTCTGTATGGTTTTCCCTTATTGATATATTGCTCGTCGTATACTTGTCTCACTCTAAGGTGGTCCTGATGTCCTCAAAAACAGTGAAATATGATACTTATATCTTACATATAGAATAAAGGTTTTATTATTTTAAATCGGTGTTTTAATAATCGGTGTTTTAATAATCTATGTTTGGTTTCAAGCCGACAGGTTTATTTTCCAACAAAGGCATACTCATCCTTTAGAAAAACATTTCCCAACTTGCACAGTAAACTAAACTGCTAATCTTGTTATCAACTGACATAACAATTCTGGAGGATGATAAGGATGCGCACATTTGAAAGTAAATTATTCTGGGCCTGAGTGACTTAGATTTAAATGACAAAAAACAAACAGATGTTTGCATACAAAACCTCTTACTATTCCTTTAATGAAGGAAATAAAGATAATAACCTGCAACTACAACATCTTGGTTATACATTTAGCAATGTTGATGTCCACAAAAGAAGCAGTTGAGAAGTTATACATGTTTAAAACGCTATTGTATGTTTGGTGATAAAACTACAGTTCAACCCCTACCCTCACCCGAGCAGCCTTAAAGGCCCCTCTCCCACCTCTGATCAATGCTTTGCAGAAGAGCGATATGGCTGTGAATCCTCAGCTGACTTGTCTTCATCATCACTGCTGTGAAAAAAGCATAGGTCTCAGGTCATATACGTACAAGCAAAACTGCATGTTCAAACAAACGAGGGAATGAGACCACCTTGCTCACCTTTTGCTTAACATTAGATAAAAACTTGAATTTAGTATCCATTATCACTAATAAACTTATTGTTTTGAAAAGCAGGTAATCAGATGCTGTCTTAAGTGGATGTTAGATTTATATGTTTCTCAAATAGCAGTGATATTTTGGTTGGTTATTTCTGGTTGAAGCAGGTCTGAATCAGAAGAAAGGTTCTGCAGCTGAATGTCTACATGCTCAACCTGCAACTTGCCAACTTGCTGTGCGCAATGTGCTGTGCTAAAACTAATTGGAATATAGATGCTTGAAGATGCATGCAACTCACATGGCTTAGGGTCATGGACCCTCACTAAATTGGCGTTGTATATTACCAATGTCGATGAGCCTGGGACAGTGCATCCACCACCACATTTCCATACCCTTTTATGTGCCGTATCTCAAGGCTACATGCCAGGAGGAGGCGTGCCCTCCAAATCAGCTGTTGCTTATGAACTTTAAGGCTGCTGAGGAACGTTAGAGGGTTATGATCTGTGAAATCAGTTACCAGCCCACAACCAAAGTACCCGCTTAAAGGTTGTATGGCCCAAATTGAAGCCAGAGTTTCTATCTCTTTTCTTTCTCTTTAACCAAATAGTTAAATTCATGATGGTAGACTTTTGTAAAGAAGAAACACACCTGTCTAAGACTCCTCTAGTCATCCACCTATATCAATACTGCTCCTGTACCAACCAGGCTAGCATCCATCTGAAACTGAAATGCCCTATCCCACCTAGGAATAGCAAAGAACAAGAGCATGTGAAATTGAAGCCTTGACAGGTTGTAATGCCTTTCGACAAAGATATGATGATGTTTTCAAAAGATCAGTGGAGCTAACACAAAATAAAATATTCCAACAAAAACATCTACCGTATAATAGCCAAGCATCCTTAAGAGTGACATCAACTCCTTTTTGGTGGTAGGTGGTGGATACTGATCAATGGCCTGGACATTGGCCCACACAGGCCTGACAGAGCCCTGGCCTACATCAGGCCCCAAATACACCACGGTGCCTTTTACCAACTCACATTTAGACAAGTTCACAGTCAGATTGGTTTGAGCCAAGCAATTAAACATTGTCTGAAGACCACTAGGAGTGATAGATAAAACAATCTTTTTGTCTCTTTCTATAAATAGGACCTTCCAATGCCTCCTTAATAAGTCCAGCTTAGTCACAAAACTTGCCACCCCGATATGATCCACGCAAGCCAGAACAAGCCAGGACAAGCCAGCACAACCACATCATCTGTAAAAAGCAGGGGAGAAATTCGGTACCTTGCAGAGGGTGTAGAGCTGGTATAGTGTTTTACAGCTGGGAAAAAAAAAAAACAGCACTCCTCCTGAAGCTGAAGTTTGACAGTGAGATAGACTCTCCTCTCCAGAACTCTGCAATAGGCCTTCCTGAGAAGGCTGTGAAATGTGACAAAAACCTTGAAACCTTTTTGACTTCAGCCTAGGTAAACAACAAATCTCCCCCGAGAGATCTCACCCCTACCTGAAGGGATGCCACTCTCTAGGGGTAGAGAGTGGCTGAGCTAGGGGTAGATAAGTGGACTGATCCCGCTCCTCTGCCTCTCCATGTGGGGCACTCCAGAGTAGAAAGGAATCCAGCTTCCCTCAAAGAGCTGTGTAACAAAGCCCAGGCTATGGGTGAAGGTGAGCCTGACATTTTCTAGCTGGTACTATTTCAGGTCCCCCTCCACCAGATAGGTGACATTCCATATCCAGAGAGCTGGTTTAAGTATATATGAGGTAGGCCACTAGACCCTTTGACAGCTGTTCACATGGCAGAGTCCACAAAATTATTCTAAAATTATTGATCCATGGAGGTTAATGCTGCTTGTTTATATATAAATAGTGAAATGTTGGCTTTGCATTTCTCATTGACTGTAAAGTTAAAATTTGAGCTCTGTACCCCTTATAGGTTTTAGAGAGGTGAAAAGGCAAGAACATGATTAAATAGAGTGAAGAAATGGGGACAGATGGAAAAGAAGCAACACCGATATAAAGGGATCAGATATAAGGAGAAATTAATTATTTTAAGGCCACTAAAAGAGGACAGTTGCATGACACGAGATGGGAAACTACAGAAAAAAGATCAGTATGTAGGAAAATAAGATGAAATGAAGACAGATCTTCCAGGCAGATTAGCAGTGTTGTAGTAAATGACAGTCTGGTGATGAGTAGTCATTTAGTTTTTCCGAGCTTTGAATCTTGTTAGTGTTAATTGGGCTGAGTCTATCACCTAGACAGAAGGACTTGGATGAAACCATAGTTTGGCCATATGGCCAACAGCATGTTATGAAAGGCTGCCATATGAGAGATTACCTTCAGAGTGACATGAGGAACCACAATGACTTCACTCATAATAACATTGAATCCATACTGTTACTAAGGAATTATATCTCAGCTCTCTACATAATTGACTAGTTTTTACATTGACTTGATATTGTTTAAATACAATTTAGGCATTCAGAGTGAAAATTTTTTAAAACATGTTAATCACTAGATGTTCAGAAAGGAACCTTAAATTGACAAGAGGATTCATCATGATTACATTGTCTGATGTGCTGTTCCAATTGTGTTCTAATGAGGTCATTGTGTTCAGTATGCTTGTTGTCCCCCTTTTGTTTTACAGTGACTTTGTCTTCCTGGGGTTTCTAGAAAGTGTTTGCTCTATTGCAGGGTTAACTGGGTCATAAAAGCTGCTTTAATGTTTGAGGATGTTTCTCCATAATTATTGCAGTGGTTCTTGGTAATCGTGTGAATGTGTCTCTATCCAGTCTAAAATATTGCTAACATGAAGCCACAAAAACAGACATTGGGGTTGATCATGTCACTATTTTGCTCCTCAAAGCACACTGATGAATTCATAAGAAAAATGACATAAATTTATCCATAAAAGACTGCACAAAGACCTCCACTATGCTTACCCACTGCCATTGACCAGTGACATTGTAAAAATGTTAAAACTGCTTTATTTTTCTTCTGCTAAACCTTTCAAAGAAATACATAAAAGAGAAAGTGTGTCAAGCAGGTAAAGCGATCACCTCATTATTTTTGTTGGGCTTTGTAGAGATATGGAACAAGAATATTGTTTTTTTGGGGGGGTTTGTTTACTTTTCCAGACAGCAGCTGGGACTTTATTACGAAGAGAAATTGATATTCAGTGACAGTAAATCTCAATGTGAATTTTTTAATGATTAAAACATTTGACTCACTTTCTAATTTCAACTACATTTGCCTGTTTTTAGAACGTTTGTCTCATTATGAGTAGTTTTGGTTTGATATTTTAATTTAGGATTAGACAAACCTCATAGATAAGTCTCAAGAAAAGGTTTACATTTCATAAATTCTGTGTTAACTGGTACGCACAGTTTGTGATATCATACATGTCTTCCTAAATACATATTTTTTCATTCATAATCACATTTAACACATAGCCTTTAACTCGTTGTATCATAAAATTGAAAATTATTTCTTAATGAAATTTAAAAATCTGTAATCAGGTGTACCTGAGATTCTCTATAAGGGTGAATGGAGTAGGTTTGTGACCAAAATCTGGCTTTGCTACCAGAATATGAACATTTGTCAATGTGATGGGCAAAGGTCAATGTTGGTGCAACATCCCGCCTACAGCAAAATATACATTTTTAAAGTAATTATCCGTCAGTGATGACCAAAATGAAAGAAAAATTGCAGTTATTTAAAGTAAAAACCCAAGCTTTAGGTTTTTTTCTATTTCAGTTCTTGCAGTTCCTCATAAGAGTGAACTATTACAAAAAATGATACATCTTGGCATTATTTCTTTAACCTTAGTGATCCATTGACTTATTATTTCTAATGATTATAATAAGCTGTACTTAAAGAGTGTGTGAGATATCATTGGATTTATGGTGAATCAAAAAAACACATCCCCTAAAAAAGCCACCCTCAACACAAAATAATTTCAGCTAATGGGATTCTACAAAATATCCATTGACTTAGGCTGATCTTTCATACAGACACACTTCCATGTTTTAATTGGTAGTAATTAAAAGATTAAATCTCTTTTACCTTTCACTTCATAATTATGTTTTACTTTGTGTTTGTATATGACATAAATTCCAAATAAAACATAATGTTATGTAATTCCATCTCTAAACTAGTTTATAAACAATTATGAAAAATCTGTCATATTATTTACTAATCTATACACATTATAAAACAGCTAATAAATGAGCATTTGATTGCTAATTAGCCCTTGCTGGAGAGCTAAAAGAATATTGGACATCTGGACAAAACTCATTAAGCAGTTCTCACTCTGGGGAATTTGATGTAAATGAAACTGCCAAAAGCAAACTGGTCTAAAAGGGCTGAAAACCTTTCCGATCCAATCTGTTCATGGGCATGAGCTTGTTCACTAACACAATAATGCATGACACAGACCTGATTTGTGGTCATAGTTGCAATATAATTAAATCGTAATTTAGTGTGAGGACACATCCATTTTTAATCCATCACTAAATGGTGAAAAAGTCACAGGCAACAAAATCAAACCACTATACCATAGTTTTAAACTGCATGTGCGGATGTTGGCCATTAATATTACAGTTCACTACTTTGGACAATATGTGTGCCTACTGTGCTGTATTGGGTCAGTGGAATGTATGGCACAGTGTGAAACTGGCAATACCAGATCATGCATGCTGAGTTCAACCTACTTGACTTAGCCAAGTTAAAGCCCAGCCATCTGCTATGTTCTGTCACGTTATTGTAAAAGTCCTTTACCTTATTTTCCTTTGGAAAGAATGAGAGTGGTGGCTTATTGTTAAAGTTGTTCTCACATTTTCTTATACCTCCAGAAGCTCTATTGTATCTTCGGGGATTTTGTTAAATAGATCCAAACAAAGGGACACTAATTTGTTGGGGTATGTTAAACTTTTAACTATTTGTTTGCATACTGTAAATGTATTTAGCACTGAGGCAATACTATGTAAAACCACCATTGTTACAACTACGACTCTGAGTCTCTAGCAGCTTTTATAGACTCATATATTTGCCTAATTTTGTGATAATGTTTTTTCTACATGCTAAATTCAGGATATCCTGGGCAGTACATTCAATCCATTATACTTTAAATTTCTTCAGCAGTATGGGAGCATGTTTGCACTTTTTGGGTGTTTTGTTTCCAAAGAAGCCTTAGTGTTTGATGCTAGATCAAGCATGAGTTAGACAGCCTACTAGGCACACGTGGGTGTCATTGGAAGGAGAAACAAAGACAAAATGAGCCGCTCTTTGAGCCTTCGCCTAAAAGCTCGTTAATCCCAATTTAACTGTCACAGGGATGAGGTAGGTGTGAGTTTGTGTGAATGTGTGTTAAAGACAGACAGAGACAAAACAACAAAACTTGAAGCTGAGAAAAAAACATTACTTGCAGTCTTAGGCCCTCGAGATTTGAGCTGTCACGTCAAACAGTAAATTATTTTGACGTCTAATGAAAAGTTAATTTTCAAGGCCTTGATGGTTTTGGAAGAAAAGGATTTTTAGGAATTCATAAAGAAGAAAAGAAATACAAACAAAATTTGATGTTTACAAATAATACTTATTGCCTATCACTTAGCAGTTATGTATTACATAACTAGATCATTTTTATGCAAAAAAATAAATAGAAATTACCCAATATTCAGCCAAACACAGTGTTGTTCTTAAAAAGCTTATTTTCAGTTTGTGATGAGGATTCAGGAATGCATGCTGGTAGATAAAAGCAGCTAGCAATGGTAGCAAGCTGAGAAGACAGGTAGAGAAGCAGGTTAAGGAGGCAGATGAAGCCAGAAGCTGCTGATAAACTTGTGCAGGCAGGCAGATTGGAGGCAGACTGAACAAACTGGTGAATGGCCGAAGCAGCCCAGGACATGACCAGAGTCAGAAGCCAATGAGAGTCCAGTGAAGGCAGAAGCATACAGATACTTATACGGCTCAGGAGGAGACAATCACAGACCAGCAGAGAAAGGAGGGGATTTGTAGATATGAAAACAGTTGTAGGCAATGAGGGTGATTAGGACAGAAGCAAAAAGTGACAAAGGATTTTAAATAATGACAAAATACCAATGCCTTACTATGAAAGCTGTTACTTTATATATATCTTTTTTTAGTATTTATCAGCTTATACTTTTCACTGTCAGTGGTGCTGAAGGTAATTATACCTGTCTGCTTAAAGCTTTCAATTTCTA
Organism: Jordanella pulchra; assembly: GCA_034780135.1. NCBI lineage: Eukaryota > Metazoa > Chordata > Actinopteri > Cyprinodontiformes > Cyprinodontidae > Jordanella > Jordanella pulchra. The sequence continues at coordinate 1,652 of JAUZNJ010037977.1, read as the reverse complement.
GCTTTGCATTATTCTTTATTATTCTTTTTAATGAAATTTCCAGTAATAAAAAGTGTAGCTGCTTGAGAGAATATTATGTTTAGAACTGACAAAGATTTTCACTATGCTACATATGTGAGGGTATCACATAAAAAACTAACTAAAAAAAAAAAAAGAAAGAAGGCTTGAGTCTTCTATACATATCTTTTAATTATGGTGGGCAACAGTATGATGATTATCTCTATATTACTATTACATAAACATTAGCATAAATTTGGAAACAGCAGGATCTTACATTTCTAACACATACCTCTCAAATTCAATTAAGATGGATGTCCAAACTGTTCTGTTAAATCACTATAAAACCTGAAAGACCATGTAGACATTAACAACTCATGGAAATGAATGCCAGTCGAAAGCTGTCACATCCCTCAAATAAAATTTATTGGCACTACAAGCATGGCAGGTGTGACCCGGGTTGCTAATTAGCAGTTCTCAGCAGTGCAACATGCAGTGTCTTCAGCAGTGGTAACAACTCCCCATATTGACAGATGTTTTAGTGTAACATCTTAACCAGTGCCAGCTTTTTCAAGGCAGTTGATTTGCAGCATGCAGATTGTAATGATGTGATTGTTAATAGCATTTAACAGTTATGAGACAGAACTTCCCTTTATGTATATTGCTTTCTTTAGCTGTAACACAGTTTGCCATAGTACTTTGCTGTAATAAATGTCCACCATTTTTTATACTAAATAATAACAAGAAAACAATCAGTATGCTATTTATGATGACTGATCATGACCTTGATTTAAACTTAATAGTCCTAACGTGACAGTTAAGTTGTTTAACTGTAAGAATAGGACATTTGAATAATTCCCATATGTTAAAGAATTTAACAGTTGATGCAAATGTGGAGCACCTTAAACCCTTTCACCTCTGAAGATTACACAGTGAAGAACATTGAAGATCATGCAACACATATGTGGGAAAAGTGGAACCTTTTTCCTTAACCTTTTAAAGCTCGAACCATGAAATAATTGAGATAAATTCTGTTTTTTTTTAATTCTATGAAAAGTTATGAAAAAAAACCTACATTTTGTATAAATTAAATTTGATCATTATTCAAATAAATCTTTATACATTAGTCTTTTCTGTACAATATTTTATACATTTTCTGTTCCCTACATATTTCTGATTTCTTAAGTTGGGTTCTCAAGAGTGAAACCATTGATGATGCAAAGGTCTCAAAAATTAATGTATCAAATATGATACATTTGGAAATTAAAGGGTTAAAAGAGTTTTACATATGGAAAATATATTGTATAAAAACATATGAAGTCCAAGCGTAAAAAGTTTTCATTTTTTTCAGAATTTTCATATAAGAAGATGTGTTGTGAGATTTGTTCTGTGAAATGTAGGTTTTCACAGGTTGCATAAATTGCCATAATTATTTTCAACAGTCAAAAAAAAGAACATGTGAACTTCATATCAGATTAATACGGAAGCGTATTGCTGCCACGCATGAAAAAAAAAATTTCGAGCGCTATCACGTTATAACGTGATACGTATCTCATTAAAACGTGATAGTATCTCATTATAACGTGATACGTATCTCGTTAAAACGTGTTATGTATCTCGTTAAAACGTGTTATGTATCTCGTTAAAACGTGATA
>JAUZNJ010037976.1:0-11250 GCA_034780135.1 Jordanella pulchra | reverse complement strand
AGGCAATTTTACCAGAGGTGGCCAGCATCATGAAGAGATGATTTAGGCAAAAAAAACATTTTTGAAAAAAAATGACTTAGGCAATTATTTTAAGAAGGTGACGAAATATTTGTTATACACGACTTCTAATATGCACACAACTGTCCTTTAGTTTCCAAGTTTATTTTGATAGTGATCTTACCTCATCCCCTGCACCCTCCAGAAAAATAGTAACTGAAATAAACAATTTCAATTGTCTCTGTGTCGCACTGGTTTTCTGCATATGGGTCATAAAAATTCCCCAGATCACGTTGGTAACAGAAAACATCTTTTTCTTGAGGAAAAAGCTGATTTACCAACTAATGTAGTTTGTTCTTTAGAGAATTTCATAAGTTGTGAAAAAATGATGCACTGTAAAAATACAGCTTTTGAAATGTATTTAATGATATTTTGATACTTTAACAATTGTTTCATGCAAACATGAAACAATTGTGTTAATGTAAATAAGATTAGATAGATGCCAAAACTGGTTGAATTATGTTCAGTGAAAACACTGGTTTTGTTTTGTGGTTGAAAACAGACATTTGTTCTTAGATTGTGCTGTTGCCAGCAGGTTTGTGATGTCCTGTTTTTGTGTCATACTTGATAGTTGGTTTGAAGTGATATGGGCAAGGTAAGTGAGTTATGGGCAAGGTGAGCAGAAAACTCAAGGTTAGCCGGGGCATCACTCCGGAGGCGCCTGGGGGTTCGTTTTTGATGGAATTGTCAAACCCAAATTGGAGTGTTAATCTGTTTTTATGTCATCAGCGGCTCTCCTGTAGCCCCACACGTTGTGGTACTTGTAATTCTCACTATCATCTGCTTAACTGTCACAAAAATACCACATAAAAAGAAAGTAAATAGCCTAATCTTGGTAAGTCAACGTACAATCATTGATCATGTGTTGCATTAGCCCCAAAGTTAGGACAGCATCCAATCCAGTTACCCACAGCTTTGTTTTGTAGTTGTTGTTAATTATGTAAGATTAAATCATTACATTTTAGCTTTAAAAAGCAAGATTTTATGCTTTAAAAACACTGTTAAAATAAAGTTTGGTGGATATACAAAAATGTTGAGAGAGGAAAAAATATTTTATTCTCTGTTCCTGTTAGGCCTGTAGTTAATAACTGGGATTGTGATATGGCATGTATCCAAGGTGGCAACAGTGTTGGGGTTTGTATTGTCTTCAGCTGATCTACTGATAACTTTTTCTTATTTTGTTTCTCAATTTTTAAAATTGTCTTTTATAAACAGCTTAAGGAACACTTAGTTCATAATTTCATCAATTTTGCTCACATATTCCATCCTTCAAGATGCTGCTTAAGCCCTTGTATTTTCTAAGTCTTTTTGACAATATTTCAACAATTATTTTGAACTACTGCTACTTTTAGTATAACTTCAGCTCATTAAGTGATGTGAGCTGTCTTTGTATCAGCCTCTCTTGCTGCCCTTCATCTGCTCCTCATGCTCTGACTTGCAAGTAAGCTTGTTGGCTTTGTCAAACTTCTTAAGCTTAAACTTCAACAACTGACATTTTTGTATGGTTTTCTAACAGTTATGCCAATTCTTGACATTTCCACACACAATTTAACACTTTTTCAATATCATATTCTTTTACGTTTTAGTTCCTATCCTTAATTACTCCTTCTTTTCTTCAACACTTGTTCATCTCTCCGCCTGTCTGACTGAGTTGCTGACTGTTTTTATCTGGCTCTATGATCAGTCCCTGCTTTTTCAGGAAAGCAGTTCCACATTGTTTCTATGCTAATTTATAACTTCTCAACAAGTGTTTTCCTCTTGAATTGACTTCTTTTCAGCTTCCAGCTTAATAGTACATTTTAGGCTATATTATCAACTTTGGCTTGATTCTGCTCTTGTTCTGGACTGGCATTAAGCTTTTCTGTTTGGAGCTAATTCATAACATGACTGCCATGTTTCTCCTGGAGGCTTCAGCTTCTGTCTGCAAGTTTTCATGAAAGAAATGAAGGATTTTTGCTATCTTCTATCTCATACTATTTAGCAGGTTCTGCTTTCAACTTCTACTTGTTTCTGCCATTTTCAGCTTACAGTTTAGCGTGCAGCGTTCACACTGCATTTTCACAGGAAATGCAACTTTTTCTAGTTTCATTTAATTTTGCATACATAGTTTCAATTAGCCGTTATGTTTGGGTTCACAGAGAAATTTAGAAGAAGTCACATAGTTCATAAACTATATAAGTAAAGTATTTGGAAGAGAAGAAATAGAATAGAAATATCCTTTAATGTCTCACAGTGGGTAAATTAATGTGTGCTAGCAGCAAAGGAAATAGTCGATGAAAACAATGAGAAGTATTATAAAATGGTATTTTAATATCAAATGAAAAATGTTCCATATATATAAAATCAAAAACTACAGAAAACATGGAAATGTAGAACAGGTGAAATCTGAGGAAATGGCAGCTAAAACCCTGCAAATAAAGGCAAAGATGGACAGAAACTTTTTGAGCTGGTAACTACAGAGGGTTTGTGAAGCGAAGTCAAGGCCTGCATCACACACAGATACCAAAGACATGAGCTATACCTCACTGTCCCTCTGTCAGGTCGCTCCTAAACTAAGGAAAATGAGTAGAAAACATCATGATAATCATAAAATAATTTTGCATTTATTGTTACAGAGTTTTAAGGAAAAGTTTAGAGACACAGAATATAGATTCCAAGTAAATTTAGGGAGCCGTATCATCTACTGATGTTGGACTGTGTTTTATCAAGTCAAAATCAGCAGCTTTCTTCTCCTGAGAAGCTTTTTGGAGATACTGATAGAATTTTCCAGCAGGGCTTCATACCTACCACCAAAGATCCCAAAAGGAACCAAAAGCTGGTTCAGGTACTATGATTTTACTTTTGGCCTGACCTAAACATAAAGGATCATCTATAAAGTATTTTGAGATCAGAGACATCAGAACCAACAATGGAGGCGACCTAAAGGCCGCCCCAGCAGCACCCAGGTCAGATGGATCCATGTAACGCTGCATTGATTAAAGCAAAAGGAGCCACTACCACGGAGCATTTACATATGCAGTAAACAGCAGAGTTGGGATCAAGCTTTAAAGTTTTAAGGTTTTAAAGTCATGAGTGGAGAAGAACAATTCAAAAAATCAAGTCCAGGTCTCTTGAATTTTTCAGCAGGCCCACATTTCTCTATAAAAATGTATTTCTATTGATCTTCTATTGATTTAGTTTTCATTTGATGGACATTTATCATGTTATCAATCTGTCAGAGCTTCCCTTTCATAATTTAAGCTGAGAAAAACCTTTGTGATTATTTTTTTTTCTATTGTGAAATGTCTACATAATCACTTAATGCAAAGTGTGTGCATATTTAACAGAAAACGCTGGCGACTGGAGGAGATTGTTAGATACATCCAAAAACCGCAGACATGCAACCAACCCTGAGTGGCTGCAGTTTGAGCCTAAAACTATTCTCTGATAGTTTTGGATTTCTCTCTCTCCATAAGCCTCTCTTTGTGCTGGAGGAGCTGCTTTGTACAAGCACTTGCCAGCTGCTTACCAAATGAGGTTATAGTGTTTCCCTATCAACTGTAAATTTCAATAATTTGTTGGAGGGGCCTCTCACTGTCAGTTTTTATCATATTATCAATGACGACTCAATTTTCCTCTGCCACTCCATCTCAAGCGCTGACCCCCGGCCCTATTACGGCCCTGTAATGAAGTGCAATGGAGTGGTAATTGGTCCACATTATACCAGATCAGGTAACAGTAGACTTATTTTCTTATCACAATGAGCCCCTGCTGGTGACTCTCAATGAGAAACTAAACACAGTCCCTTTCTTATGCGGGCTATCATCCAAATAACATTTCAGCTGAGAGCCTTTCTCCATTTTAGTTTTCCGTTTCAAGATTGCCCTCCATGTCCTCAGTCTGCACTTTGTTTCCGACTTTTAAAGTCTCCCAAACAAGCCGAGAGGCAGTGCAGATATGAGGGTAGAGCTTTTCCAGTGAGGGGAAGTACAGTAAACGAGACGGTAACCTGACCGAGATGTGGGGAATATTAGAAGCCTCTTCCCTCCATCACAGCTTCCTGTCCTGTACTTCGTGATAACTTTGCTTTGGATCACTTTGAAAATGTTTTTTTTTTTCTTTTTTTTCTGATTACACAAGGTGAAAGCAGCAAATTTCACCCAAACCACTTTCTAAGTATTAAAATGCATCCTCAGTTCCCCCAGTTCTCCATGTTTTAGCAGCCAGGAGGCTTGCAGATGTAGCTGAAATGAAGTGCAGTTTGGTACAAATCAATTTGCTCAAACCTGCTGCAGTAATTAGGTCTCTGTCAGCTACAAAGCAGATTCTATAAGTCTGGGTAACAATGAAATAATGCGAGGTGCAAAAACGTCTCTGCTTTGGGATTAAATAATTATCCCAAAAACGTAATGAGCAAAATAAGATGTTATGAGTTGAAAATTACTGAGTTCTCCCAGTGCTCTGGGCTGGGCAGATTGAAATTAAAACTAATTGTTGGCTTAGTTACTGGTCCTACATATGAAGCACAAACTAATAAAGAGCAAGTATGGCAGAATAAATAAGCAAGCTTCTAGTGTGGGTCTAAAACTTTGGTGCTTTGAGAAGCAGGTAGTCAGATGTTTGGGTTGGTCCAGAGTCTCTAGTCCTTTCGCTCCGTGTTCAGAACACACAGATGAATGAAGAGACAGGATATTGGATAACAAGGCTGAATTATAGCAGCAAAAATATGCTCTTATTAAAGTCAGGCAGAGGGGATTTGGTGTGAGCTACCTAATAGATAGCGGTTTAAGGGAGCCCAAACAAAAGGTAACGGGACGGTCATGCTTGTGATGGCTAATGGCAGCCTTAGAAGAAATTAGTCGACTCTGTTTCTGCAGGAAATTGTGCTTAAAGGCAGGTCATGGATCACAGAGCTCTTCACAGGCAGTTTCAAAAGTCCTAAACTTTTACTTCTGATGAAATAACATCTTTGTAGTAGAAAAGACCTAAAGCTGTTCTGTTGATAATTTAAAGATGAATAGATGTTTAGCATTTAAAAATAGGATTTAATCTATTTTACTGTGCATCAAACATTTAATTTAAGTAAAAAACAACAAATCTTTTTACCTTTGTTAAAGAAATTGTATTGAATAGTTCAACAAGCAAGAGGATTCAAGCCTTTTAAATGAACCCCAGGAGATACAGCAGCCAATAAACTTAACAAGCTCAACATATAAAGAACTTATTTTAACAATATAAGGTTTTAACACAATGCCTATAAAAACAAGAGATGGCAGTTATCATCAGTTCTCCAAGGCTGAAATAAGCAAACCAGAAAATCCTATTTTTTGCTCAAATGAAAGCCTCTCTTACCTGCTGCATAATATAAAGGTGTAATACCTAACCTCCAATGCTGTAAACAAAACAGAGAACACTAAGCACTAGAAAATGGCAGAGAAAACAAGATAGTGGAAGAGTTAACAAAATACTAAAGTAGGAGTTTTCACAAGGTGTGGATCAGCCAGTCAGTGAAGGACTTGTGATAGAGAGAGATATCTCCATAGATCCCTTTCTATGTTCTGTAAGCGCTTGTTTTTGTATCTGTTTTTCTTGCAAACAGTTTTCCAAAAATAGTGTTTTCGTAAAGTTTTTTTCCCTTTGTGTTCTGCTTTTTGTGCACCAGTTTCCCTTTCTGCCTTAGAAGGTTGGATGCTCTGTCTTCATTTCACTGTTTATCAGTCCTTTTCCATTAGTTTTCCTGCTTAGTTTCTTCTCCAGTGGCTCGTTTATTCACTGATTGGTTTCATTTTTCACATTAATTGTCCACCTTTTCCTGCTGTCTGTGTTTTAGTTGTTTTGCTCATTCAGTGATCTTTCTTTTGAATAAGTCTGCATCAAATTTTTGTTTAATGATGAAGCTTTCATCGTTTCCTCTGTGTTTGGGTCCAACTACACAACCACTGTTCCTGACAAATATGAGTGTAATGCTGCAAACAAAAAACTGCATCTGTTATACTTGTTGGAGCCCAGCTGAGGATGACTAAACTGACTTAAAATAAAGTTGATCTTGAACTGAACATGCTTATAAAATCCAACTTTTATTTTGGAGAGCCCTTTTCCTTAGAATAATTTAGGACTTTGGAGCAGGATCTTTGACCTTTTACCTTTAGTAAAACCTGACATGGCCATGGAAGAAGGTGGATTTTTTGTCTGAAGAATCAGTTCTGTCCTTATTTTATTTTTTTGTTTGTTTGTTTTTAGTGGTCTCTACCAGATTTTTATTCCTGCCTTTTAAAATGTTTTTGTTGTCATACATTCACACAGAGTCCTGAATGAAGAAAATGGCCGACAACATCACAGGTCCTCTTTTTTACTCATCAACAGGCATGATTCTCGTATTCAAGTCGTACTTTTTCTTAAACCACCTTATCTGCAGTGTTTGTTACCAACGGTTGTAAACAAAGTCTCGTGCAAGCAAAGAACTAAGGAGCAACTAAAGACCCCCAAAAGTTAAGCAAATTCTAGTATAGTTTTTTTTTCTGTTGTTTCTGCATCTAACATTAAGCAATGATGGGTTTTCTGTCTCTCTTACATAACTGTATGGATCTGCCAAATCAAGTTTCAAACATTTTTTATTTGCTTTAAATTCATTATTGTAACTGTAGATACACTGCTTTTAGGTCAGTAGTTTTATGTCTTTGAATAGTTTTCAGAATAATTGTGACAAACACGGTCTGACTTTATTGCATACCTTTTTTGTTTGTTATCGTTTGATGTCTTCTTCTTGTGTTTTTTTAAAAAAACTGTTGTTTGCTAATAATCGTGGGTTTGATGTTTCATTTTTTTTACAATGCCACTAAAAATATATATATATATATATATATATTATTTATTTTTTATTTTCATCTTTACCTGGAGTGTGTCAATAATTATATATATTATATATAACGTACATGTAATAACGTGGACATACCTGCGTCCATCGTTCTCAGCTTTTCTGTATTTTGATCAGCAACGTTGTTTGCGGAGAAAACTGTGAGACTCCTGACCCCCAGTGGTTGTTTTAGTGCAGTACAATAAATAGATTTTCTTCTTTTTTTTCTTAGTTTTTTTTTTTCACTTCGGCGTCAAATACAAACTAAGCACTAAAAGGACATAATCAAAGAAAATTCGTAAAAGAAAAGCCTCAATGTCTTACACGTCCACTGCTTTGGCAGTTCTGGAATCAATGGAGGAAACAACCAGCTTTATAGATAAAATACGTTTGTAACTGGTCAGTTTATTGGTCTAAAATAAAAGCATTGACACATATGGATCACAAGATGTTATTTGATACCATGAAGAGCTTTTCAAGTAACAGGAAACAACATGTGTGAAGATGAGTGATGGTGGTTTTCAGTCGTTAGACCTGGACATTTCCTCTGGTGTCCACCAGGGACCAGTATTGGGACCGATACCGTTGTATTCTCTACAAAAATGACGTATGTAAGTTTCATAAATATTCCAGTTTATTTTGTTTGCGGATGACACAAATATTTTCTGTCCAGGTGAGAGATTAGAAAAGCTCCTGGATGATATCACACCAGAGATGAATAAGCTAAAATAATGGCTTGATAAAAACTAATTGTCCTTGAACCTGGGGAAAAAGCTATGCTTGCGTTATATGGAAATTATGAAATAAATATATATTTTTTAAAATAGATGCAATAGAGGTGGAGCAAGTAAATTAAATAAATGAATAATAATTACAAGACCTGCTGGAAGCTTCACATCAAACATGTCTTCATAAAAGTCATAAATATCTATATTAGCGTTACATATGTTATTGAAGCAAAACATTTTCTGAACTATAAAACATTACACATTCCCTATTGTCTAGATATTTTACCATACCTCCGCTATTGTATAAAAGGTCTGGGCTGTCACCTAGAGGGCATCAATCAAACCCCCGCTGCAGAAAAGAGCCATCGGTATAATTCATAAGGCTTGATATCATGACCACAATAATCCATTACTCATTCATTCATGCTTGCGAGTTTCAAACCAAACAACTAATGTTGTGTAATCAAAATTTCAAAAATTTACATGTTTTGGACCACATGAAAAGAAAGCGCATTTCAATAAATAGTGTGAAAGTGTGGAAGAAAACTCAGCGTCGATTCAAACAGTTTCCAAACATGAGATTTTTTAAGAAAAGGCTCAAACTGGTTTTATTAAAAAGTATATATGATTGAAGAAGGGCAGTGAGCATTAATGGGTTCTCTTAGTCTCCTACATGGGTGTATACATATTTTTGTAATAGTTGTGGTCATGTTTATTTGCTCACCTTATGAATTCATAGGCTGACCAAGAATTAGAAAAACTGCTTCTGTTATGGAAACGGGAAGGTGAAGGGGAATGATTAAATAAGTTTCACCTCTTCATTACTCTTTTCAGACATAAGCACTAAATTATAAATATAACACTTATAAATTTCACTAATTATATTTGTAGGTATTTGTTTCTTTTTTACTGCTTTTTCCTTCCACTCAACTTTCCATATGCTTCAGACTGTAAACTGCCAGTTTATTTAGCAATGTCCTTCTGGAGCCAGTTCTTGCAACGGGTGTTGGTGACTCCCTGCTGGACAACTGTCACACCAGCATCATCACTTCCCTATGATTCTGAAGGCCAGAACATGAAGAAAACATCACATTTTCGTGACAAGAAATGTAGTTAATCATCTTGTCTCGTGTAACACTGTCTTCCTGAATCCCAATTCGCTGTAAGCCATAAAACAATCAATATTAACTTAAACAAATTACCTTTTAATGATATTCCAATGTAATAAATAGTTCCTATGCAATACTAACCATAGAGTGTCTGCTTTCTCTTTGCTTTGAGGCTAAACTGTCTCTGCAGAAGAATTAAGTTTCTTTCTCCATGCAGCGCTTCACAGTTTCTCTCGCACTTTTTACTGTTGCGTGATCGACTCTGCAGAAACGTGTCAGAGTTTTATAGCCTAGTTTGACATTAACTGTATGATCTGCATGGCGATTGATGATAAGTATCTGTACATATTTGAACTATGATCAGGATTGTATGAAAGTGTCCTGACAAAATGCAACTTATAAAGGAAGTGAAAAATAGGAAGAAGCTCAGCAGGTGAATTAATGTTTGTTTGTCGATGCTGATTTAAAAAGAAAGAGAGAACCAAGCTGTGCCCTATAATGTCGCCTCAATGCAGAATGGGGGGTTTTATCTTGTTTCCTAAATTCAACGTGTTAATTCTCAGATAATCTACTATATGTCTTCTAAATAAATAACTCTTGATCTAACGTGAAAGAATAAAGCCATGGTAACAACAGACTTGTTGCACTTTCTGACGTGACAAGGGGTGCATTTTCTCACTTCTTCAACTGTTTCAGGAAGTGGGGCAGAGCTACCAAAATCAGGAAACTAACTGTTGCTATTTATATGACTGAGCAAAGGGCCAGAGCTGGTAATCGCTAGTTTAGAGTCAGCTGACAAGCGAAGGAGCCTCAGTGAAGCTGACAGGGTCTGAAACGGAGGATATCTGGGGAAATGGTGCCGTTTGGGGGATGATTTTGAGCGCAGATTATGGAAGGACTCAACTCCATCACCGAGTCAGGTGAGAGTGACACATTCTGGAGGACTTCTCCAGAGCAAACCTCAGCTTTAATTTCTTTTCTAACATCTCCTCACACTTCCTGCTAATTTAGTCTTTGGTAATTACAAGAACTGACTTGTTTGTTCTCGTGTTTTTGTGGAATATTTCCTTAATTTGCTGAATTGGATTTTGTCTGCCGTTCATTGAGAATCAACATCTTAGCTGAAAATAGAGGAACCAGACGTGCCTGCATCCTGTGTGGTTAAATGCATGTGGCAGTTAATTACGACTCCTTCCCTCTTTCTCTCGCACACACAAACACACACACAGATGTATTTAAAGCTGCTTCAGTAATGTCGCTGGCTCACAGATGCCAGCTCCCACCGCCCTCTGGTGAAAGTGAGCTCTCCTGTTTGGTTTCAGTGTGCAGAGGTGAACTTGGCCCGATTAGAGGCTGTAATGAGTCAAACAGAATTACTCAGAGCTGTGTTGACACACTACAGTGTTTGCTCAACTCCCCGTTGGCTCTACGTCGAAATTTCAAACAGTTCATGCATTCATCCTTCAGCCTCAGTCACCTTGACATTCGGCAGCTGGAATGCTGTGGGACGTTTTTCCACAACCTGCTGCAGGAAATAATGTCCACAGTGTCTGGTCATTAATGTTACTGTTGTTTAGGTTTCACCAACTGATGCACATTTTTTTTACCTTTCGCTTCACTGCATATCAATCACACTGTTATACATTCTGTTTTGCAGCAACATCTGAGTCTTCCTCTGCGTTCGAGCTGCTGATTCTCCACACCGAGGAAGCCGAGGAGTGGGCCGCGTATTTGCAGCAGATCTTGAATTCCTCCAAACATTTCCACAAAGGCTCGGTTTTGCTCTACGCAGTGAGTTCAGCTGATCAGCTCCATGGATATAACTTTGAGGACTTCCAGTGCTTCAAGTGCATAGTGGTGATCCTCACAGGACTGTTCCTGGACATCCTCTGTGACTCGGGGCTGCATGAAGCGCTTCAGAGACTCCTTTATCCCCCACACAAAGTGGTGGCGCTGCTCTGCGGCATTTCAGAGGACAACCTGCCTGCAGAGTGCTTTGCAGACTGGCCAAGCTGGAGAAAACTCCATGCTGATGATGAGCCCGCCATCTATGTTTCTACCGTGTTGGAATCAATCGCTGACAGTACGTGGATTGTTTACTAGTACCCAGACAATTTCACCCGTGGGCATTAAAACTTGAATCATCTTGGAAAAAGTCTTCGAGAAGCTGAGATTAAAACCAACCTGTTCCTTTAAGATAATTAAACGGATAAAACCAGCATTTTTTTTTAAATTCGTGAAATTCGTGTATTGTTATGTTTTAAAAACAAAGGAAGAATTGAGTTTGAGAGAAAGACCCTGAGACGTCTAGAGCTTTTATTACAAGCAAAGATTTTAAGCGTATAAAGCCCAAACGATATAATAATATTTATAAGAAAATTATTTTTTTTGTAAACCTGATCTTCATTGAATATAAAAATGTACACATTTATAATCATATAATTTAAATAATTTCATTCAATGGGTTCATGCATTTTTGTATGATTTTCTTTTCAACAAATGTGTCTGAGAAAAAATATTAGCC
>JAUZNJ010037975.1:0-11250 GCA_034780135.1 Jordanella pulchra | reverse complement strand
ATGTAAAATAAGGAAAATAAGGAAATGTCTAGTATGCTATCACACATAATAATTTTTGAGAATTTGGAAACAGTTACATTTTATTTCCCAAAGTTATAGAGGGAGAAGAGGAGAGAATGGATATTTCACCAGCCTGATAAAATCTATTCCCCCTCTATAAAATGGAAACAAATTAATTTATCTGCAAAGTCTTTTACTGTGTTGATTCCACTCATCATCTACAACAAATCCTGTGATTTTCATAACATTTGCTCTTTTTTTGACAAAGTTAGGATGGGGGAACGAAATATTTTAATCGCCTCTCTGGCTGCAATGCGCGCTCAGGGGAACAGATTTTCACAGGGGAACAGAATTTCTCACAACACCTGCAAGTGCACATTTTCACACATTTTCAAACTACCAAATGCAACTTTAAACATTATGAAACTTGTCAACTTTTATAATGTAATGAAGACTGACATGCTTTGTCCAGAAATGGTCAGAATAAAACTAAGATACAACCATTATACTGTTATTGCAGCAGTTTTCAATTAAATTATAATGATGTTCTGTTGCTCAGCGCAAAAAAGCAAATGGGCATGCTAGTCATTGAGAGGAAAATTGCCATTGATTTTGTTGTTGATCTTTTTTTAACTGGAAAACATCTTTTCCAAGAAACTTTTAAATACAGCCAATACGCATATGCAATTGGTCTTTTATACTCTTCCACAGTATGTGGCAGAGACTCTAAGACTCCACCTACCTGTGGATGCATTGATCTCACAAGAAGAGGTTAAGGAAGAAAGAAAAAAAAATCAGTGTGTGAGCATCTGTGAGTGTACAAATGGTAGAAGGAAAAACTGAAAAAAGATAGGGAAGATAGGTAATTCTCCTCACAGCAAGAACTCAAAAGAGATGAGAAAACAGTAAAAAAATACAAAGAACACATATACTACAACAAGAAAAAAAACAACAAAAACCCGATTAAAAAAAGAGAAGTATTAAAATAATAATCACAGCATTCACTTTCATCGCTCTCACCAAGGATTTGAGTGTTAGAACAGAATATTTTGATCTATCTGAGGTGCAAAGCTTACTCGTTCGCTGTGTCTGAAGCAAGCGAAATGGAGGTGTAAAGTACTAACTACACACAAATCATTAAGATATTTCTGTCATCACAGGTAAAGCCAACATGTGCTGTGAGGGAGATCAGCTCCTCTCTGCATCTCAATCAAAAATCAAAAATTGCCTTAGGATCCCCTTCACTAAGTGAACTTTATAAAATTTCAAAGATGAAACCGCCTTTTTTATGCATTATGTAATTTGCATGAAGCTAATCCACTACATGCAGAATATAAAGGCACCGCTTTATCTTAAACAGAAATGTTAAAGACATCACAAAAAAAATCAACATAGTTTAATTATTGTAAAGAAATTCATGTTGTTAGTCATCGATTAAAAAAAGCAGAAAAAGAAACATTTTTTCTAATGTTCTTTCTGCTTTTATAACTTCAAAAGTGCTTGAAGCTCTTTTCCTCTTGTACACTGAATTCAGAAAATAGAGTAATGAAATACGAAACGGAAGACATCTCCACTGAAGGTTAACTTAAACCTTTTGAGAGAAGTATTGGTGGAGAAGGGTACTTGTCACAGTGTTTGTGCTTATCTTTAACCTCGAGGCAAAGGGGGGAATATGTTTTACAAACAAACCATCTACTGTAAAGCAGAAAAGCTTGTTGGGAAACTTCAGAAAGCAGAAGATAAACCTTTGAAATTTCACATTCTCCGAGGAAGTGTCTTACTGTCCCTTAAAATTGTATTAACATCTCATGACAGTTTTCACATTTTGTCATATAATAACCAAATTACTGGAATGATATTGTATTGTAGATCACCATTAAGTAAGTTAGCTATACAAGTTGAAAGATTAGAATATTTTTAAATTGTTTTTAGAAATACAAATCAAAAAAGGATTACATTAATTTGTGTCCCCACCTTGTTCATACTTTTTTGAACAGTTTTTAGCAAAAATTTAAGCTGAAACCCTTTTGGCAAATGTTTAGAAAAATTAAAGTTATTCCATTTTGATGGCATCTCCTAGTCCCTTTTATAAGTCTTGTAAGGTCTGGATTCTAATCGGACAATTCTTATAGATCAATATTGTTTATATAGAGTATTCCAATGTAGCTCTAGCTCTATGCTTGTCTCAAGTATTTTGTAGCCTCCAGAAGTGCCGTTTGTTTATCTTCATCCATCGCCCCATCAACTCTGACCAATGACCTTGTCCTGTTGATAAAGTGGATCTCCAGATTTTAGGGGCAGCCAAGTTTTTATAGTAAGCAGTGTATGTTCAGGGTATTTGCAGTAACAGTTTTGTTTTTGAACTACCACAAGAAATGTTACAATAGATTTATCATTTTATTAATTGATGAGTGTACTTTTTTGGTACCTAGAATGGCTTTAAAGTTCCCAACTAACTTCTTCCTATCCTGCATTATGTGTTATTTTGTTCATATATTCTTCTGCAAGCTTTTGAGACCTCCATGAAACAGCTTAGAGCGAATCCTTCAAACAAAAACTTGATTGACAAATCAGATAATGTCAATACAACTTATTAACTTCACACAAATTAGGTTAATTTCCTTTCCACTCTCTTAGGGATTTTTTTTCTTTTTCATTTTAGCCTGTACAAGAGCGTTTACCTTGGTTGCAAGGAAACTGTTCTATATATGTTATAAGTTCGCATACAAAATCTTAGAAACAGGCTATCAATTGTGAGAGCATTCTTCAGAAAGGCCTCAAGAGCAGATGGTTTTTAAGTTTTTCTATCACATTAACAGATTATTGTATGAGTATAACAAAGGAAAAGCAAATATGCTCAAAAGGGGAAGGGCTGAAGAACAGCAGATTGGATGGGAACAGGCTGAAAGAAAGAGTCATACTTGGGAAATGAAGGGAAGCAGAGGCTTCCCTTGTCACCATCTGTGGTCTTGTAGAGAGCATAAATCCTCCTATCTTTTTCATGCATACAGTACCCGTTGCCACTGCATCAGAGATCATCTGTGCTCACCCACACAAGCACACATCTATATACACACTCTCAGACAGACGCGCCACACTTAATGTCTTCCACCCCTCTTACCCCCATCTGTCTATGTCTGTTCTTCTGCTCTTTCTGCTCATGCACAAATAAACACTGTTGTCTCTTTGGCAGATGCAAACAAACATTGTAACACACACCAGCAGCTAAGAGATGGGGCACAAGCACTAATATACATGCTGCTTTTCCATTTCTAGCCTTTTAAACTCATCTTAAACCAACAGACTGTCACTTAGAATGCCATATTTTCCCCTCAAATCTTTGCACCCTGCACTGTGTCTGTTCATAGTTTAGACATGCCAAACATGGTATAATTACTCCTTTCACTTCTTGTTGTCTTTCATTTGTTGTTTTTCATCAGCCTTTTTTATGTCTACTGTTTGACTACTCTATTAATTTATTTAATCTACTTATTTAATCTACTTCATGCATTAATGTAATTACTACAATAACTATCTTCCTTTCGCTTTTACATTCTATATCCTCTGCTTCTCAAAGCTCCCTCTTACCTCCTCCTTCTTTCATTTTTAGTATTCTGCCTCTCCCTTCCATCTTTACCTTTAAATTGTAGACTCTCCTCTTTTTTCTCATCATATTCGTTGTATTTAAATTCTCTGAACCTCTTCCTTTCTCTTCCTCTGCTCTCCCTTTGGAACAGCAGATCACAGAGATTTACATTCAGCACTACGGACAGCTCCCATTCACACACTGGAAAAATAAAGAGTTGCAGTGCCACCTATTGACTGAGATAAGAATAACATATTTAAGAGGATTCCTGATGCGGATGAATTATTGTTTTTCTCATAAAAACTGGACAGATAATGTCTGCATGCCCATACATATGTGAACAGGGCTTGTGCACTACACGGGAGGACCATTTTATACAGAAGCCAGCACCGGACAAAAAGTAAGGTTGTAAACGAGCGGGCCCCTTAACTCTGAATACTACATAAAAGAGCTTGGAGAGCTTGGAGATCTATGTGAGATGTTAAGCTTGCGGGCTTTAAGGTAATGGCAACCATATATTACCTCTGTAGTTTCATCACGTTATGTGTCAGGACTCATAGATGCAGTGCAACTCCAAGGCGCTTGAGCCAGAATAGGAATCTCAAGTCTCATTCCAGTTCATAGCAGCCAAGGGGGGAAACAATAGCATCTGCTGTCCTTGGAGACAGGGAATTTAATCACAAGCGCAGCCAAGGTAAGATTTGAATGTAAAGTAGTTCAATGATGGCTTTTCTCCACGTGTCTCTGTGTGGGTATGTGTATGAGCCCCTGAGTCTATTAAAAAGGAATAGACATGTTTTTGTAGTGAAAGTGATAAAATGTCAACAAGGGAAGTAAATGACAAAAGCTACTGTTTGTGCATTAAAATTTGAGAGAAGTTAAAAAACATTTGTGTACGTGGCTAAGTGTGTCCATGTGTTCACAGTTCTGAATCTCATCAAACAGAGCACACTGAAAATGCTATTTTTCTCTACAAATGTGCACACTGGTACTGATCCACAGCAGGGATCACCAGTGATCCATATCAGCACTCAAACTGGGCAGCATTGGGGTGTGTCTTTCTCTCACTCACATCCTTCTGGGAGGTAAGCTTTGTTTACGCATGTGGCATGGTTAACTGTGAATTATTTTCAGTGTCAACAGAAGGTTCTAGAAAAGAAAGAAATGGTGAAATGATCAGGGCAAGTAAATATAAAAACAAACCGGTGACAATGAAAATTACGGGAATAACATAACACTTTTTTTTTTTTTTTTTGACTTATTCATTCACCTACTCACAGAGTAAGTTCAATTATCACAAAAAGTAGATATGAAACCTAAGCTAGTCAGGAGACAGTGACCTGATATAGACGAGTACAATAACATCAAAAAGACTTCTTGGCAGGCACTATTCACTTTTCTTTTTTTCTGTGCTGTAGGTGAGAAATTCTAAGCAAATTATGCAAATAACTCATGCAAAACTTGCAACAACAAATTACAAGTGCATTGCCTTTCAAAAGAAGTCAGAAAGAGCTGTAAAAAAGGCTGATCTCCTCTACATTTGACTTTTTTGTCACACTTAAACATTGTGTGGATTAAATTATTTGTAATTTTAAAGATTATCAGCAATTAGTAAAAGCTCATTTTCATATGATGATTTTATTAATTAGATAGAGAAAATGCCAAACACACCCGCTCATAAATTGCACTTTATAACCGATGACTGATTTTGATCATCGGTTTTGTTATATCAGGAGACATTGCTATTGAAGAAATTTCTTAAGCTTTGTTTTGCTACTTATGGCAAATATTTCAGCCTTTTTTGGAAATAAAGAGGAGACCTGTATATCATTGTTATTTTTCTTCAAAATTTCTGTTTGTTAATTACAGAAAAATACATATAAAGTACAATACAAATATGTGACTAACAGGACAAAAAGATGTTGGTGCCATAGCCTACCTGAAGGAGAAGCAAAACTGTTTTTTAACCACTTCACCAATTTCCGAGCTTGTGAAATATCTATGATTTCTATTCATATATTTGCCACTGTCAAATAAATGTAAATGGTTTTACAGTAAAATCTTTATAATTTTAGAAAGTATTCTGTAAGAAACAATTTTTAATGTTGTTTAATACCCTTGATTTTAGCACTATTTTCAGTGGGCATTTAAAAACTGACTGCTGATTGCAGGAAGTGTGAGCATTTTCCAACATCCCATACACTATACCAAGATATGCTGTCCCACAACATCTCTTGCTTAGGAAAGCATTTAGACATAGCTACTTGATGTAGGATTAAGTACAGGCTCTTTAGACAGCTGCAGGTGATCCAAAATGCTGCTGCCCGTGTTCTCACTAGACCTAAAAAAGTAGATCACATCACCCTGGTGGTGAAGTCCATACACTGGTTCCCTGTAGCTCAAAGAATAGACTTTAGAATCCTCCTGATAGTCTATTAAACCCTAAATGGATCAGCACCTCAACATATACACAAAGTTGTTACTTGCTTTAATTCTGTTTTTACTTTCATTCTATTTTACTGTTTAACTCATGCAAAGCACATGAAATTGGTGTCTCTGTATTGATTGTGCTATGCAATAAACTTGCCTTGCCTTGTCTTTAAAAACCAATGCTCTTTGTGCACAAATAATCAAAGCCTTTTATTCTAAAAATGAATGAATACAAGTTAACGAAAAAATCTAAATGTTTTTTTTCTCTTCTCTTGTGCATAACAATATTAGCTGTTCCTGTCTCTAACAAAGAGTTACTGAAATGGTGCTTTGATGCAATATTTGTGAATGTTAATTTCACAGTAAATGTAAGGTCCTGCTTGGTTCTGCTATGTTATCTGAAATTGTTGACTGACTCTTTTAGTGCTTTGAGGTGGTCTCTCTGCCAGGCTCTTCAACATGACAACACATTCACATGTGGGACTGTGTATCAGCAGGGTTTTGACAGAAGCTTTTTTGTATGACAATGGTGTTGCACCACAAAACTTTAGGGGAAGTCTAAGAGCAAACAAAAGAATACAAATTGATGTTTCGCTTTAAATGCAATTCAGCCTCTTCCACCCATGCAATGTCAGATTTTTTTTTGTCGTTTTTGCAAGTGGCATAACAAAGACAGATTCTGAATTGGCAGGTGACACAATAAACAGAGATGATGGAAATATTATACTGACAAGAATTTGCTGACTTTTAAATTTAAATATGTTCATGGAGGCTTTAGAGAATTTAAATTTTTTATAAGAAGTAATGCATTTGTTAATTTGTCAGTAATGGTCTCTGAAGCATTTCATAATAGTTCAAGTTACCAAAGATTTATGTTAGATAAAACAGATTACTTATGTAGTTAGAAAACGAACAAATATCAATCAAAACCTACCTTTTTTCCTACTTTTAAAGGCTTTTAGTTAAGAGAATCCAAGCCAAGTTCTCAGAGTTGACAGCTGGTCATATTTGAGATGGTTAAAATGAAACTACTAAATGCTTACAATTAGTTTTCTCAAATCTAAGTGATCTAGAATTAAACAATGGTTAAATGTTGTGATTCTACAGTAGTATAACAATTTAAGCTGAGACAGATTGGTCATCATGAAATTTAGGTCAATACATGCTTTGCACTATAAAAATAATATACATAATCTATAGGTATGTATCTAAAAAAGACTGTATGTGTTTAATGTCCGAAATGTGGTCTATGAATTTAGTGGGGCAAAAAAATGATAGAAAGATGATCCAGAGAAAATCATTATAGGTGCAAAAAATACTACTGATATCAACCTCACAAATTCTTATTTAAAAACTTTTCCTTTAAAGGCAGTTTGTCATATTTTCAATTTAAAGGGGTTCAGATACACACATCAGTGTGTATCTGACAATGTGTCAACAGACAACTACAGAGAATGTGTCTTGTGATTGCTCAGATTTTGGGGTTTTATCACCTCTAATGTTTGATAGTTTGGTTTCAGTTCCTGGCAGTCCTATCCTTCTCTATACCAAAGAGTCTCTTCCAGTTCCACTGCCACGAAGAATATATAGAAAGATTTTTTTAATGGGTCAGGGAAATCCAAACTAATCTTTTCTATTTTCCAACTTAGATATTTCAGCATCCTTATTGGCTGGTGTCAGAAACCACATGAATTTGACCTTAGGACTTATAAACCTTGGCTCCCTTTGGGAAGCATAAATTGAACTTCTTTCTCAGGCAAACGTCACCATAACATCTAGCATAGCCTCTGAACTCCCCACTTTCAAATTTGGATGAAACCTCTATATCTAAGTTTCATCCTTATCTAAGATAAGTTCATCAAAATTGAGCACTGAGACAAACTACTAAATTAAGTTGACCAAAACGATCTAAAAAAAAAAAAAACATAAACAGCACATAACATGTACTATAGATGTCAATTTCAGTGCAACATAGCTAGAAAAAGGATTACATAGATGTTACAGTGTTTGCATTTACCAGTGCATAATTTCGAAGTTAAATGTTAAAAAAAAACATTTTAGTATAAAGCTCAAGGGGAAATCTTGAAACAATAGGTTGAGATAATTGAAAAAAGGTGACAGAACTGCCAAAAAAGTGCTTACACAAGCAAAAATAAACAAAAAAATATCATGTAAGTTCCAGGGAAAGAAAAACAGAGGGCAATGCAAGAGGTTGACCGCTGAAACTGAAGCATTTAATAGACATCTCTGCATGGCAAAAAAGCCCCCAGGAGAGCACTTATAATGTAATTTGAACTTTATTTTTGGCCTTGGCTCAGAAAGCTGTGTTTTCAGCTGTGGTGAGCTCTTTTAAGGCCAGATGCAGTAGACAGTAGAGCTTGTGGAAATCGGTTGTTTCAGTTGATAAACTTTACCCTTAGTCATACAGTGTGTGTACACAGATGTACCCACTGTACAAACAGAAGGTGGCCATGTCATTTTTTTCCCTCTCTTAAATAGCTTCTCAAAGGTTTTTATTTGGCTTTTTTATTCATAAAGCACCTAAAGTTGTTATGATGTTTAGTGAGACCAACAAAAGTATTCACACCTGTAAACTCTTTCCTTATTTAACAACTACTGATGTTGATATATTTCATTGGTATTTATGAAATAGACCAACAGAGTAGTGCATATCAGTAAAATGGAAAAACATGTTTCAAAATACTTTTTACCAATATCAATTTGAAAATTCTGCATTTGAATTCCCTTTATTTTCTTTAATAGACCCTGAATAAAATTCATCCCAAGCCTCTGCCTTAAGAAGTCACCTATTATGTTAAGAGTTGAATGTTGTATCATTTATTTTCATTACTAATTTAGCTCTGGTAAAAAGCCAGAGGTTTAGAAGGTGGTGTTTACAGAACAAAACGAATCATGAACACAGGGCAGGGATACATTTGTAGAGATGTTTAAATCTGGATTAAGTTGTAAAACAATACACTGAGCTTTGTACATTTCAGAGAGCACTGTCCAATCCATCATCAAAAGACAGAAAAGGTCTAGCACGATAGCAAATACACCAATAAATGGCTCTGCACATTAAACTGACAGAATCTATGGTCACTTTTCTTAAGTGACTCTCTACAAAAATTAACATTAGAGGAGCTGCAGACAACTACTGCTTTGGTATTGAAAAAACAACTATCACTTCTACACAAATGTACCCTTTATACAAGAATACCAAATATAGAGAGTCCATGGTGGAAGGTGACATAACTTTAAATTTTAATGTTAACAGATGTAGTGGTTTCATTCTCTAGATAAGCATAGCCAGCTGAGACAAGCCCAAAAATATTTTCAGCTGTATTTGCAGTAGATGGAAGGCTTTACAGTTTTGAATTCAGAGAATGCAATTTAAGTATTACAGTTGTCTGATTTTAATTATACAACAACAATTTTAGATCATAGAAAATGTTCCTTTTTATGATCTTGTACATGTTTTTGTTTCAAATGGAATCTATTTATAAATGCAATGTGACAAAATGTAAAAACGTTCATTGTAAGGGGCAAGGCTAGCAGATTTATTATTCCACAAAGTTTTGAATTATTTGGTGGAAGTAATTATTTATTTATAGTCTATTATACATGTGTTAGGTGTTTTAAAAGACGGATGATGGAGGTTCCTTAGTTCTTTGATAACTTGTTGGTAGTTGTTGTTGCACAAAGTCAAAATATTATATTAAAAAATTGAACTTAAGCTTGATGCAACTTCTTTGCCTCAACCCAGTAAATAGGGGGGAGAGATGAAAAAGCTTCTGAAAATCCATTCACCCACATTAAAATACAGCTTACACACACAGCTGTGCACAGATGGACACACTCTGAGGGCACAGCAATGTGGTGGCAGTCTGTCACAGGACACTGGCCACACTGCTGCTCCAACACACATTCACACATACACGCAGCTTGACCACCCATGGCTGCCCCCTGATTACCACCACCTTCCATGACCACCGTAACTCCTTCTCCCCATACCTCTTGTACACTCCAGTGCTTCACGCTTGCCTCTCTGCTTCCCTATATTCATCCCACCATGGTTTCCATCCTCCTCCACCCAGCATTCAACATGTTTTCAACCTCTCCTCACTCCCTCGTTCACTTTTTTTTTCAATCCACTTTCCTTGCTTTTCTCTTTTACACATTAACATATAAAATGCATCAATCAGTTTCTAGGCTTAAGTGCTTGGCATCTTAATCAGTCAGCTGCATAGCCACTTACCTGCTCATTTGCTTACTTGATAAGTCAGCTGCTCACTCACTTATTTACCTGTTTACTTTCTCAATTTGACTTATTTAGGTCTTCATCCATACTCATGCCTCATCAGGGAACCAGAACAACCTGATGGAAAATGGGCTACTGGATCAAGACACACATTGACTAGAGTGGAAAATACTGATATATTGATATTGATGGAATGGTACTATAAAAGCAATCCCAGAGAGAGGGGATATATGCAGAGAATGCTGGACCTATAGATACTTTGACACCTGCAATCACAACTAACAAAGAAACACCTAGTGGCACAGTGTTCCAATATCCGCAACCGCCAACTTCTATCACAACTGGAGATTAATGGAAACCTGGAGCCCCCAACGAATCCCAAAGCTGAGCTGCCAAGTACCATCAGATGATCTGCTAGGTCACCTGAATGCTGCCCTGAATGCAATCCCTACAAGCTCCATCACTGACACCAACAAGCTGATGGACAGTACAGCAACAGTAATCCTGGAGATGCTTGATTACAACATGGACATGGTACATAAGAATCAGTCACCCCTCCACCCACCCACCCATGGAAAAGAAGGTTAGGCTAAGATAAAAGCATCAAAGAGAGGAGTTAGACCTACAGTACAGTAATAAAAGGGTACATAAAATAAAAGGGAAATACAAAAAGCTGTCCATCTCTGAAGCCCTCGACACTGCCAAACAAAGACTAACAGCTCTGGCGACCCGACTGAAGAGATACACCAAGGAAGCAGAAGCCAGGAGAATTGACAGGATGTTCTCCACTGAACCAGCAAAGTTGTTCTCTCAGTGGCAGGGAAATAACAACAAGTCAGACCCACCACCAGCTAAGATGGAAGAATACAGGAAGGGCATATGGGAAAGAGAATCATCACAACACAGATGCCCAATGGCTAGTGGACTTAAGAGCTGACCACAGCAACCTCCCTGAACAAGACCCAGTAACCAT
>JAUZNJ010037974.1:0-11251 GCA_034780135.1 Jordanella pulchra | reverse complement strand
CACAGCGCTTTAAAAAGTATTCACGTTTAACGTTTTTGTTAAAACCACATTGGCATATTAACAATTATATCTGATTGTCATGACAGAAAGCATTATGTAATTAGTATACAAAAGCTATTTTGCATAGTATCCAGATTGTTTTGCTAATTGAAACATGAAAAGTTTTGCTTGGATGTGCATTCAGGCCCTTTTGCTCTGTTTTCTTTAGTAAAATACAGTGTATATGGTGCAAATTATATATGTGGCGCTAAACTAAAACTGCACATCACCCTAAAAACACAATCACTATGTGGAAACAAGAAGAGGTAACATAATTCTTTGCTCATGCTTTTCTTTGGCAGGGTCAGAGTACCTGGTTAAGTTTGATGTAAGATGGACAGGGATCTATACAGGGCAACATTGGAAGAAAATCTTTTTGATGAAGGAAAATGATCCTTAACATTTAGCCAGGGCAACAACAGAATGGTTCAGACATCAGCTTATTGGCAGACAAACTCCATATATATGACTGAGCTTGGGCTGTTTTTTCGGGAAGAATTTGAAAAACATTCCCTCTAAAAATTTTAAGCTGCAAGAAACCATCCTAAAAGACTTGGGCCATTAAAAGCCATAATGGTAATTCCTCAGACTATTGATTAAGGGATCCAGAATACAAGCGTATATCAGCCTTTTTACATTTTAATAGTTAGAATTTTTAAGAGCATTCATAATTGTCATTAGCTTCCCTTTTATTCAAAAACGTCAGAGGATATTAATTAATACAGGCACTACACTATACTTGACTGCAAAAGTTCTGCTCTTCACAGTATAGAAAATCCTTGCTATACTATGATTATATTTAAAATTGTAAACTAACTCCTACTGTCTTGTTTCTTCACAGTGGAGAGGGAACAGAAACTGATTCAGAAGTGGAGGATCGGGTGGATGGCATTAAGTCGTGGCTTTCAAAGAACAAAGGCTCCGGCAAGATTCTGTCTGATGAAGGTAGTCTGAAGAGCACCAGGTTAGTCCCTACATTCTTTTGTATCGGATCTGATGATCGTGTAGTGATTAAATTGCCTTCATTTCCCATCTTCAAAAGGCCCACGATTACCTGGGGCATTGTGTAACAGAAGGAAGGCTATCTCATATGATTAGGTGTCAGCTCTCTTTTCTAGTAATCTGTCTAATGACAGTAGGTGGTGTGGGGAAGCGGCTGCCGTCACATTTATTGAGGTGGCCTGTGGCCAGTTGGCAAGCCTGCCAAATGACGCTTCTGACTCTGTCAGATAGGTCCTTTCACTAGTTGATTGCCTCACTTTTAGCAATGTACGCTGTGCATAACAGCAATAGTCATAGGTACAGTTTCCAAGGACAAAATGAAAATGACAGTGTCAAGCTGCCAAAAATGTAAAATTATCCCAGCCACTGATCTGGAGACAATGTTTCATAAAGCCAAAGATTTGGATTTATCATTTGAATTTATATCTTTCCTTGTGGTTATCTCTGGTGTCAATTTTGTTATATAACCTCCTAGATATGCAGCAAATGCAGATGCCACAGAGATGAAAGAAGGTAAGGAGAAGATGAGTGACAGCAGCAAAGATAAAAAGGAAGTGGAGCAGACCAGATCAGTGTCTGTCATGAGTTCCCTTAGCTACAGAAAACGCTCCAACTTGAAGGACTCTATTGGTGGCACAGGAGATGAAAACTCATTATTTAGTACTCTCAAAGAACAACCAAACATACCAGATCACTCTGCCTTGCGTAAAGCAAAGTCAAAGACTGGTGAGCTCCAGGAAGACAGAAGAAAAACTCAGACAGAGGACGATATGGATGACAAGGGCTCTGTCATCTCTATGGCCTATTCTGAAGCCACTAGCAGAGCCAGGAAAGGCTTAGAGTCCCGCTGGACGTCCCGCAGCAGCCCAGAGTTTGATAACCAGTCCATGGTGTCCTCAGTAGCTCCAAGCAGAGTGTCCACTAGGAGGGGGATGCTGGACATGGATGATGACAATAAATCAACCATCAGCAGCGTCAGTCGTGCAAGTCCCCGTTCTCTACGTCGCAGCAGCTCTTGGAAAGATGAAAAACGAAGCAGCTCTCGCTTGTCTCTTGCCCGCAGCTGTGGCCTCAGTGAGTTTGGACTGCATGTAAACGATAATGAGGATGATGCCCTGAGTGTGACCTATGGAGATGGTAAACATTCACCTTATAGTCCCCGTTCCGCTAGTCGAAGCTACTCTACGCCGCCTCAGCCACGCTCCTCAGACAGCAATCCTCTAGAAGCATCTGACATTAAACCAGTTACACACAGAAACTATTTGGACCCCGACCTGGAGGCTGCAATTAATGAGGTGCTGAGTTTCAAGCCCATTAAGTTCAAGCGTAGCAAACTGGACGAGACTAGTGGTGATGAGGATGAGAAAAAGGGCGAGGACAGGAGGAAGAAGACGGAAGATGAAGGTGCGTCAAGCTGGTCCAGCACTTCTCGCAATCGTAAGGATAAAAAAAGTAAGGTCTCATCTTCAGACTCCTCTTCCTCCTCATCCTCCTCCTCCTCAGATGATCGTCACAGCAGAAAGAGCACAAAGGGGAGAAAGGACAAGAAGTCCAAGAAAAAATCTAAGAAAAAGCAAAGCGAGTCAGAAGATTCCTCTTCTTCTTCCGAGTCATCGGAGTCCTCATCTTCTGATTCAACAGTCTCCTATCGAAGTTCTAACAGTGTTAAAAGGGGCCCAAAACAACAACATGATGGAGAGAAGGAGCGTGCGCCCCATGGACAAGTGGGCGACAAAAAAAAATCAAAGAAGAAACAGAAAAAGGTGGATAGCTTGGTGATGAAGTACCTCTACAGACCTGACAGTGACTGATGCCAATGGAATAAGGTGACGCATGGTGTGCCATCAACTGCGGAGTCTGGCATGATGTGAAAGCAATCAGGATTCTAACTCTGTTTACTAACTTTGCTGGGAATGTGTTACTATTTTATTTGTGTATGTTTGTATGATATTTGCTTGTACAAGATAACTCTTGGTCCATATTTTGTTTTAGACAGGTCACCTTTGCTTTTATAGTTTTAAGGGGCTTACTTTAATGTTGTTTTGGTTCTTAATTCATCTATATACAAAGTAAAGTATCATGTTCAGCCTTTAAAGCCCACACATGACAAGTTTAGATTGCAGCAGTGCTGACAATTAATAAACAGAATATAAACAGTGCAAAAACCTGCATTTGTTCACCTTTGACTGCATGTCTCCTGATTTCCTGTCATTTTAGCCCTCTGGACTATGTTAGAAGCAAGGGTTTGCAATCTTGCTATGGTGGTGTTTTAATTTTTCTTTGGTCTTAGCCCCTCTCAAACTGAATTAGCTTTTGGATTCATATTTAATGAAAAGTGTCAAGAGAATTATCAACAGAAGATCAAATATTAACTTCCTCTAAGCTTTTAGGCAAACCTGTTTTCAAAATTGTGTAAACTGTGTGCCTAAACTACTCCTTTAAGCTCACAATGTACAAGAATTACTGTGAATTTATGTTTGCTTGTCAGAGGTTCAGAAGTTGTAAAATAAACTTTCAAAAGACCATAAACCAGTACCATCAGCAAAGTTGGTATAACACTCTGCCAATCTGAACAAACACATTGCCATCCTATGTGGGAACTTGGATTTCATGCTAGTATAATTGCTGAAATTCTTGCTGTGACTCTCCAAATTTTCACATGTAAATGCTACACCTGTACTAAACTGCCCACTCTTTCACACAATGTGGGTTGCACCATCTGCAACCCAACAATTTGGTGTAACTTTTACCTTGCCACGTTAATGTCTTGCTTTTGTCCATATTTACAGTTATAAATATATTATTTTTGCTTTAATAGTGTAAATTTACTCACTCTAGATTGCAATACAAACACACACAAATGCTACTCACCTAAACTAAATAAGGCTATAATTAGCTTGCTGCTTCTATTCCTGTCTATTAATGATGAAAAGCATTTCTGCAAATATGAGACTTTGTCTCTAATGTTGTGATTGCTGCTGTTAAAAGAGAATTGTGCTAAAAAAAAGTGTCTGGCTGTGATTTTTCCTCCAGCACAAATAGAAACTGGCGAAGAGACAGCCACAATTATACCAGTTTGGGTTTTCACCATAGGCGTTGGCATCATGCTACAAAGGCAGCCTACTTTATTTTGGTTAGTAGTGGTTGTTTATATTTAGATCTGCAAAACGGTGGTTTTAGAAGAAGTTTAAATTAGCTTTTCTAATGGATTTCTAAAGTGCAGAGTTTTAACAATAACCAAGTAAAAACACAAGAAGCATCCAAAATGCAACTCGGCTAGCTGCTACAGAAAGTCAATGAAATTTCGTAGATCTTGGAGGATTCCTTATGAGCTAATAAAGGGATTTTGAAAACTTTAAAACACTATATTTTTGTCATTGTTGTGAGCATCACCTGTAGTTGAACGTACCTTTAGCTCTGCTACTAAGGCAGTATGTCTCTTTTGCAGATAGATTTATGCACAAGTTGTAAACACATTTTGACTGTCAATCAAAAGACTTTGGGCAAACCTGCCTCCGTTTTAAAATCTCTTTTTAAATCACCCTTTAAATCAAACAACAATAAAATAAAAAAAATTACAATGTATTGAGAGTTTTATGCTGGAGACTACACACTTTCGTAGCTTAATTGAAAAGCTTTTAGTGTCATAGGGTTACTATCCCTGAGATGGCAAATAAATGGCGGCGCACAATCAAGTGTGATTCAGATTTAGGTTTTCTATAGCAAATGCAAATACCTTTCAATATGACCTCAGAACATTTTGCACATTTTCAAAGTTAGGTCTCATCAGATCAGGGCCCCTTTAACCACACAATGTTTGTGTCCTGAACAGTTTTGTGTGAATCTTAAAATGGAAATCTCTTAGATTTTATCTGGCCGTTCATCCACAAATACAACATTTGTGTTACCCAAAACTGATAGTTTCATTGTCAGCATATTCTCCCACCTGAACTAGAACTAGTGTTCTGTCTGTTTTTTTTCTTATTTTGCTTTCCTTGGCAAACCAGCAAAATTGAGTATTGGGTCCTGCCACGGTTAGTTTGTATTTGTGCCACAGTCTGTTACAGGAGATGCTCAAGGCTTAAAATCTTGTTTTATTAAATACTTTGGAACTTTATTCTTGACCTATACTATTTTTCTTGGTCAATCTGTTTTTCGGTCCCCAAAAAACCTCAGAGGTGTTCACAAAATGGCTTTATTTATGCTAAGGTTTTTACATCCAAGTGCAATCTGTTTGCTAATTTAAGAGATTCTTGAGGTAGTTGGTTTAGAAAAGACTTAAAGTTCACACTTTCTGGCTGGTTTCAGCACGTCTTTTTTTCATTGAAAAAAGTATACCCCCCCCTGTAAACAATCCCACTCTTTAGCTCAACTTGCTGAGGGATCACTGCCTACAAAGCCAGCTGAGCTAATCAAAGTTGTGTGGAAAGTCTTATGAGAACATTTTAAAGGAACAAACACTTCAGTAGGTGGAATATCTGTATATATTCTCTGGATTCAGAAAATTCATTTCTCTTTTCTAATCGCCTGTAAAATATAAGGGCCTGATTTAAGATACCTTAGCTCCAAACAATCCATCGTCTTTTATTGACTGAGCCTCAGTTCAGATTGGATTTTTTTTCCCCCTCTCATGCTTGCAGATTCCTATCGTCACCTCCACTTAAACTAACAGATTTTTTGGCTGACCTGTCCTTCTCCCTAACCAGCTAGGTTAGACTGACACAGACTATCCCTGACTGGGAATGAGCTGTAAAATCTGTCCAAAATGTGTCTTAAATGTTCCCACCTATCAGTAAAAAGCACTGAATACAAACAATTCTCTTTTTTAGTTAAGAATTACCAAGAATTATCATGTTCCAATAAAATCCTAATGAAACAGATTTAAAGGTCTGCTGTCAGGAGGTGCTAATGAGTGAAAATATTCCCTGAATAATAATATATTTTGCAATGCACTGCAGAGCATATCTAAAACACATATACATTCTAATATTGTTTGTATTCACAAAGTAATAAGTAAGTCTTTTAATTAACATCACGCATGAATGTTTTGCACATGCAGACTGGTTTGGTATTTGCCTATCACCATAGGTACACAATGGAATAAGTTAGCATAGAGAATGACTTTGTAGATTAAATGTTGTTTGCAATTACATCTTTTCTAACTCATCTGTCTTTTGTCTTTCCAGTAAATTGGCAAGTCATTATATAATGGTGTGTCTGTATTTGTGTTGACCCCTATAGTCCTCCTGTGTACCGGAGACACATGAGTCTTGGCAGATCTGATGAAGAGGATGAGGCTGACAGAGACTCCAGCAGGCAGTCCCGGAGGCAAAGCAACAGCGAAGGCTTATTGATTGAGAGCTTGTCGTAACCCCTCAGTCAGGCAACCTTGTTCTTTCAGCGACACCAATCACACAGAGGGACACACTTCGTCACTCCTCACTGTATTACTACTGCCCAGCAAGCAAGGACAGAGGAGAGAGGCACACAAAGACAATTTGTTAATGCTACACCCTGGGCTTTTTCATCAGGATTAACAAAGTACCTTTCATTAGCATAAGGTACATTTCCTTTGCACGGCTGAATTGTGCCTCTTCACTTAGGGCAACATACTGAGTTAGTTACATGTAGCAGAAAAATAAATGGAATACTATCTAAAGAAGTTACTGCTGCTGCTTTAATTCACAGGAGCTTCTTTTAAGGCAAATTTAAGCTCTCTGCACTCTGCTCTGACTATTCACATCGCTCTGCCAAGAGGATTTAGATAAGCTGCTCTGACTGGACTCCTTCAAGAAGGTCTGACCAACTATTAAGATTATTCTTATCTCCTTTCCATTCATGTGGACTGGCACAGTGGGAGAAATTAGCCAGTTTTCAATTAGTTATCTTGCTGTAAGTTTACACAGGGCTCATGTTTCAAATTAAGATATCTTCGTGTGAACAACCTGATGCTGTGTAATGACATGAAAGTAAAATAATTTGTGAAAATAAACTTCTGTTGGAACAAAGTTGTTAGATGATTAAATGAGATCCTTTCTGTCCAAAAAGTATTTATGTTATCTATATACGTTTGAGATTGTGTCCGGAATTAAATGCTTGAACCTATATTTAAATGATTTTTTTAAGCCTGTGAAAGAGTGACTGTTATGATACAGTTTATTTTATATTTATGTTTTACCTTTTAGCACCAAGTAGTGTTACACTAAAATGCGTTTTAATCTAGCATGGGATACTTCTGGAAGTTCAGCAGGAACTAATGTGTTTTTTGATGGTATAGCTATATAAATACAGTATTTCTAAGAGCTGTAGGTTGCAGATTTTATCAGAGTCTCACTAACTTCTGCTTTAATGCCTCAGATTTAGGTTAACTAATGTTTAAATGTCCTTGGTTCCAGCAGTAAAATATTTATACATTAGTTTTTTATTGCATTATTCCATTGGTGTGCCAAAAAAAATCTCTATTTGTAGATTGTGTTTTAAATAAGTGGTTCAGTGAGATCGATGAAAGTATTTAGATTAAACATCCAGGTTCTATTTTCACAATGCAGAGTTCATCCACTGCATACGCTAGCAGGTGGAGTTAAACATAGCACATCACTACCATGGCATTTACTCTCTGGTGTTCTAGTTAATCTTTCCTTTCATGTGGGTGCACAAGTGATAGATTCCACTTAAGAGTGATGTTTCCCGAGATCGGTGACCTCTCCTTGCAGAATAATGCAGTCATCCTTTTTCACAGAAACTGCCCTGGAAATAAACTAGGCAACAGCTTGTATGAGATTCTCAGGAGTAAAATGCTACAGTTTCACTGTGATTCCACTGAGATTTCAAACAAACATCTAACAGAAAGATAACAATTATTTATTCTGCAGCTAAAATGATTTATACAGGTAAAAAAATGATATCTATATAATCTATTATTTTAAATTTGAAACACAGGCTTAAGCAAAGGAACAATGTAATTTTACTACATTGCGACAAATGTGTTGTTTCCCTGCACATCATATATATCTGCTGCTCTGCTATTTGCAGTCTAATACACATTAAACAAGTTGATAAAAAAATGTTTAATTAGTTGGACTATCTGCACCAGTACTCAACCTGCTCACAGCTAATAAACAGCCGTGTTGTTTGTGGCTTCCTAGCTGTAGTTATTAAGCATTACTTTCATAGGAATGATAGGTGGTTTTGAATTATGTTCCGTGTTTTTCAAGGCAGGATATATTTTACAAATAGCCAAATCAGTCTTTCTTTATAATAAGGAAAAAGTATAGGGGCCTTTAATGAGCCTGCTCACTGGTAGTGTGCAGCAACAGGTAGGGGAGGGGCAGCTCTTTTACCCTCTGGATCACTCCAGTCATTCTAACACTTTCTCTGGCTTTTTATTGGAAGGACTTCAGAGAGTTAGAATAGGTTGAAGGGAAATTTTGGAGGTAAAAATATGAAGGAAAACTTTATATAAGGTCATAGTATGTTAACGCTGTAAACCAACAAAGGCCTACATGCATTCTAGAATAAATCAGTTTCTTCTTTCTATATTTAGTCATGCTGCATTAAAGAAAAGAAAAATGCTGGATGTGTTTTGCAAAGTCATTCTACCTAAAGCTATGTACCTTTTGTTTACAAAAGCTACTCAAAATCTGCAACTTGTGTACTTTTGTTGACTTACCACTCGGGGTGTTATAAGTTTTCTTTGGTTTTGTTTTGTTTATTTTTGTAACTTTTGAAAACTGGTATAACCTGATACTGGTAACCACCCATGGCTAGAAGAAATAACAGAGGATGAGCTGCTTGCAGGCTCCCCACCTTCCAGTTTGATTTGGTTATCTATAAAATGTGTTAAAACAAATCATATCTACTGGCAACTAGCAGTGCAAACCAGTGGACCCAAAGGATCCGACATCCCAGAGCCAGTCTGCACTAAACAACCACCAGTGATTCCCATGTTCCCTCCCTAGGCAAAGCTGCTGTGCCCTGTTAATAAAGTGCCTGCTTGCTATTAAGATTTCTACATTTCAACCTTAGCCTGTTTTTAGAGAGATTTTGTTAGAACTTAGACAAAAAACACAGTTTTCTTTTTTTCCTTTGCCCTATTCATGTTATTTATACTCATTAGCCTTGATCTGCTGACATAAAAAAAAAAATGGTCGCTAAGATTATCTAATGCTGTAATTTTAACCCCCAGGCGGTAAAAAAGATCAATTATAAGGATGGTGCCGTCAACACTATCACTGAACTCAATTGATTAGATGGAAGGGACACATGGATACAGTGTGTGTTTGTGCGTGTATGTCTGGCTCATGTGATTTCCATATCAGAAAAGACTTATTTGCATTTTTAGTCTTATTCTTTTCTGCTTTCCTTTCCAACTTACATGAATATTAATGAAGAAAACAGTCAACTTTGATGTCAAAAGATTTAGAAAACCCATTAAATTAAAAAGTAATATAACTTGCTTTTACTTTCAGTTGGAGTTTACAGGCATTTAAATACTTATGAAAAATTTGCATACTATCAGTTTATTTTTTCGATTTTTTTTGCTGTTAGCTTTTTAAATTAGCGTGCTACTTGTATGGGTGATGTGGAATTCTTTTCAGGAAATAAATGTTTGTTTATGGAATCCATATTGCTTTCGTTGTTCTTTTAGTGCAGAAGTATGAATTAAATATGTTTTTGTTTTCTTTTTCACCATTTTCAGAAAACTACTGCAGAAAAGCAGGTCAGAAAGGGGGGTGAATAGTTTTGGCAGAACATCTTACTGATGTGTTTGATTAATTTTAGCTCATCCACCCCTAGAGAAAGGCCTCATCATACCCCTCCAGTTTTCCCGGGAGATCCCGATGGAAACAAGCAGTTCATAGAAATGATTAATTCCAAGCAGATGAAAAGAGACACTGAATGCAGCTCATCCTACCTTGTGAGATTTGGGTTGTTAATATGACTGCTGCAGAGCTACGCAGTTCAAGCCTGAGCTTAGGGCAAATTCAGGAAGATCAAAAACTCAGTGCAAGCATAGTCTTCCCCTCCACATCAATCTCTTTTTCTACATAGGTAAAGCTTACCTAGATCCAAAGGGATTGATGGTTTTAGATTACCGCCCAGGTTGACATTCTCACACACACAAAAAAAGTGTGCTTTCCTTCAAAGGATACCCTATTTATCCAGCCAATCTGTAATCCTCATTCCTATACACAATGTGTGGTGGTGCTTCCCTCTGCTCGGGAGCTTTTGCTGTGATTTCACCTCCCATGCGTTCACCCTCTGGATGGCTGCTTGTTGCTGCTTAAAGGCTTTCCACTGAGTGACAGATTAAATTCTGCTCCTGATTTTACTTATTTTGGCTGTAACACTGTTTCACAAGCCACTGGAGCAGGAAGTCATTAGCTCGACAAAGCCAAGCAAGCCTGTGTTTACGGTGCCACCCTCCCTGTTATTTAAACCCTGAGGAAGGGCCTTAGTCATTTGCTGCACTGCAAGCATAATGCTGCTTGTCCATGGCCAGGGTTTCCCTGTGCAGGAAAAGAGAAATGCCTCGCCTTTAATGTTTGGTTAATTTACTTTCCAACTGAAACATTTCTTGTACTTGCTTTCTTGCTTTAATTTCATGAAAATTTAGATGTAAAACATAAGAACTATAGATCAATACAGGTGATTCTCCATAGAGAATAATATAAACCAAAAGTAGTTTTTTTCAGTAATATACTTCATAAAAAGAAAACTTTCACATGGATTTCTTATACTGATTTAGATTTCAAGTGCTTGTGCCATTTTTGATTATAGTTGACACCCTACTTGAAACAAGGTTTCTCAGGAAATTAAAACATTACATAAATCTAATTTAAAAAAGATTCTCTAAAGATAAATGTTAGCCGACTGCCAAGTATGCCTTTAGTTTATTGGCCAGTATTAAGCACAGCAACAATGTGATTATTAAACCACACATTGGCTTTACATTAGGGTGGGGTGGGGTGAAGTTACTGAGGAAAAACGACATTGGTGCCTCCGTTTAGCTTGTGAGAAATGTTGAGAACAAATGGCTGTAAAAATGTTCCTAGAAGATAACTGTACCTACGAGACTTTAACAAACACGGTGAACTAACGCCATGGCAAGTTTACAGTTGTGCATATAACAAACCATTCATGTGACCATACATACCCACACATTGATGTGTTTCTAGTTATAAATAGGTACATATAGATAGAGATATAA
>JAUZNJ010037973.1:0-11251 GCA_034780135.1 Jordanella pulchra | reverse complement strand
TTTTCTGGATTTTTGTTTTAGATTCCATCACTCACAGTTGAAGAGAACCTATGATAAAAATTACAGTCTTCTACATGATTTGGAAGTGGAAAACCTGAAAAATCAACATTGTAAAAATACTTGTTCTCCCCAATGTAAAACCGGGTCCTTAGAAGATGCAGCCCCTAAATTCAAACACAAGCTGCTCAGGATCTGTTGCTGCAAATCACCAGCCGTTCTCCATCGTGCTTCTCGCTTGATATAGGGCATAGCTTTATGCTCCCCAGCATCAACAGCAGGTTACAGTCAATGATCTCTGAAGTCGTTTCATTATGGGATATTAAGATATTCAAAAAGGTTCAGAGAAAACAGAGAGACTGTGCCACTTGGTCCTAATGCAGCATTCAGGGAAGTGAAGACAGCTGGGCAGATCACTTCTGTGCTTTTATGGATCATAGGAAAGCGGTCTGGAGAAGTGATCAGGAGCCCACACAGGAACATCCTGGAAGGAGTCCGGATCCACGGAGAACTACCAATGTGTTCCTAGAAAGAGTTTCTGTTCTCACTTTTCCGGGTCAGGACTCTGTTACTGCTGGAGCCACAGAGGCAGCTGACCCACGGCTCTCAATTTCTGAACCAGCAGCCTCTTTCAACCAATCAGGAGTCGCCCTGCTGAGCCCTGTGGATTAACGGGGTGTCGCAGTTTGGTTCAGGATGAGTTACTGTGCAGCACAGCAGTGAGGAGTGGATTATTCAAAGTGGTAAAAAGACAAGGCTTCATGAATAGAAACATTTTAATCACAAAGGTTTATTGTAAGTTGAGAAGGCGATGCTCCACGTTCAGCTGCAGCAGAGATTTGTTAGCTTCACCTGCTTGAGTTTATACCAAATCAAAGTGGAAAATCTTTTTTTGTCTTCCTAAAGGTTTATTAAAGCAGGATCTGATCAGACGTGATGCAGACAGTTTTACTGACATCCACAGATCTCCCGGGAAAATGTCCACTTCAAGTTGGACCCTTATGTTGAGATGCAGCAGATTTTTAATTATTATTTATTGAAATCTGAAACTTTTCAAAGTTACAAATTTTATATTGTGTAGTTTGTAGTTAAGGCAAATTGTATGTCAAAAAAAGTCAAGAGTCTTCTATTAAACAGTATCAGACTATTATTTTTTTTATTTTCATGACCATATTTTTATTTTTACCACAGGACTCTACTAGTTGCTATTAAATCATCCTCATTTTATCCATCGCGAAAGTCATTGTTCAGGCTGTAGCATCAGTGAATCACCAATAATTGTCAGCATTGCTATGAAAACACAACAAATACAATAAATGTTTTAAGCTACTGGATTTTGCAGAATATCTTAATTAAATATTTTAAATGAATTAAATAGCCTGATAAATATTCAGATTTAAAAACACCTAAATTTGCACAGACAGAAACCGGGCTGTAGTGGTAAAGTGCAGATGTTTTTATGGACAAGCATCACCTGTCTTCAGTGTTCAGGTATTTAACACTCAGCAGCTCCTGGTCCAGACGGTTTTCTCCGATGGTCTGGATGATTCTCAGGATGCTGTGCAGATTTAGATAAACAAGTCACAAAATGAATTGATCCAAGAACACATTTCTTCACATTATTTACTGATCTGCTTAGACGGTGAAGGAAAACTGAATTGGTGGAACAAAACTTCTCATCCCTTCCTCTCCAGACAATATTAATATTGTAGAAACTAGAGGACAAACATGAATCCCTTAAATGTATCAAGACGATTTAAACGGTCCAACAGTAAACAATAGTAAGTAAACCAGAAGCACTCATTTGGGAAACCATTGTTATGTGTGGAGCATGGGATAATCTTCAGTCTTCTACCATCTCAGGCCTCCATTGCAGCATAGATAAACATTTATTGACAGCATCAAAATCTTTTACAAAGAATAATAAAATATATAAGATGAAAGACAACTGTTTTACGTTGTTTTGTTTGTATCTTAACTTATTCAGATTTAGATTTTGAAAAGGAAAACTTACCTTTACAGATCCTTTCTTCTGAGTTTTGATGAGGCAAAGTCCTCAACAATATCTTCAAAATACACAGAGGTTTTAAATTCATTCTCACTTGTCAAGAGTGAAAATGTATTTAGTTTCTTTTCCTTTACTGTTTTACTTGTTCTGGGACCTCTGGTTCTGCTGATTACAGGTTCAGAGCTGTAAGATGGCTGCCCAGCAGAACCTTCTGTGAAGCCCACCGCTGCCCTTCTTTTTCTCCTCTTCATTTTTTTTTTTTTACCTTTTGCTGCACCTGAAAGCATTTTCCTATTGGCTGACTGTTCAACTTAGTCCGGACTCCTTTTCTCCCCTTAGACTGAACTGACAGGCAGTAGCATTAAGATAACCAGCGCCACTATGTTTTCAGAAATTAATAAACACTGATATATTGACACACTGAAATAAAATAATTTGGGTGGTATTTTCTGTTTTTATCTATTTATTCTCTTTTTTTTGTCCCTCTCTCTGGGACCTTCTGCCAATCTGGCCCTTGGCACATGCCTAGTTTGCCTTTGCATTAATCTGGGTCGGAACATTTCACTGCAATTTACAGAGAAATTCTGTAGGTTGTTGTGATACAGGACACAGAACCAAAACGTGCATTGATAAAAAGATAACATAGGCCAAAAATACAGCAAATATTAAGGATTTTCTGAGGAGAAACACAAGTTTGTTAAAAGAAAAATTGCAACAATGAATCACAGACAGATGAGGATCAACCAGGAGGCCAAACAAAGAAGCTACTGACAAAACAAAGCTAAATGTTAAAATCCTTGAAGAAAATCAAAGAAATCAAAAGGAAAAAGTTACAAAACCTGAGAGAAGATTTAATGAGGTGTGAATACCTGTAAATGTCTGAATATCTTTTATCCATGTTCCTCCTGCTGGGGCTCCATAAGCCACAATTAAAGCTTATAGTTAATGTGATGTCAATGTTTTGGATTTAAGGACAAAAAAACAATTTAGCTGCATGACGCCCACTTATCATCTGAACGAGGTCGCCTGTCGACACCTTGCTGTCTGGAAACTACAGCTCATCCGCTCTGCTGAGGGCGTTTCCTGAAAAAAAGCCTCACGATCAAAGTGAGGAACAAACACAACAAAGTGAGAAATCTTCCACCCAAGGAAGTTTTTCACCTGAAAATATTTTTCTTTGACACAATGTTACAAGCAAACAGACTCTGACCATCATTTTTCCAAAGAACCAGGACCTTTAAACTTTCCTTTAGAGCATAAAGTCTACATGAAGGTGTAAAAAACTCAGCAAATATAAGAGATGAAGACTAAAACAAAGGCCATAAGATTAAACATACTAATTTAAAAGATCCCATTTGTTTGTAAAGAATAATTCTTTCACTGGTGTCACTATTGTTTCTGACACTGGTGCCAACTCTAAGTCCACTGATGAGTGTCATCGTTGATCCTTTCTCCAAACAGCTGTTAGATTTTATATTCATAGTTGATCCTAATAAATTTAATAAGTTATCAACAAATATGCTGTTAACTTAGCTGTTTTTGAACAAATATTTTCATGTGTGTGGTCTTTTACACAATCATACATGCATATTTTATACACTTAAAATCACCTCCAGTCACACATATTATTAGTTTGTCTTTTAAAGCATGTTATTTCTATTACCTGTAAAGAATTTTTTTCATGTTTTCAAAGCTTTTGGCTTTACTTGCTGCTGATACATAATAAACATTTCTATTCTATTCTATTCTATTCTATTCTATTCTATTCTATTCTATTCTATTCTATTCTATTCAAGTCGTAAGGTTTTACTACTGTTGATGCCACTAGAATGCATCATGAATGCAGTGGGGCACGATCCTGACTTTTAACTTAAAATTCAGACTTTTGGTGGCATTCCAGGTACAATTTCCCATCTGATTTCCCAAATTCCAATTTACAAATCCAAATGCTACAGAGAATAAAACTGGAGTTACCCGATGCTAACATTACTGCTAACGTAGGTGCTAAAACCAGTGTTAACCCCTGATGCTAATACGGGTGTTATCCCAGATGCCAACACTGCAGCTACCGCTGCTGCTAACTCTGATATTATTACTGGTGTTAAATCTAATGCTAATGCTGCAGCTACCACTGATATTATTACTGGTGTTCCCGCTAATACTAACGCTGCTGCTAACTCCGATATTATTACTGGTGTTAACTCTAATGCTAACGCTACACCTACCACTGATATTATTTCTGGTGTTAACACTAATGCTAACGCTGCTGCTAACTCCTATATCATTACTGGTGTTAACTCTAATGCTAACGCTGCAGCTACCGCTGATATTATTACTAGTGTTAACGCTAATGCTAACGCTGCTGCTAACTCCGATATTATTAATGGTGTTAGCTTTAATGCTAAGGCTGCAGCTACCGCTGATATTATTACTAGTGTTAACGCTAATGCTAACGCTGCTGCTAACTCCGATATTATTAATGGTGTTAGCTTTAATGCTAACGCTGCAGCTACCGCTGATATTATTACTGGTGTTAACGCTAATGCTAACGCTGCTGCTAACTCAGATATTATTAATGGTGTTAGCTTTAATGCTAACGCTGCAGCTACCGCTGATATTATTACTGGTGTTAACGCTAATGCTAACGCTGCTGCTAACTCAGATATTATTACTGGTGTTAACACTTTGACCTCCCAGCAAAAAATATGCTCACATCAAAGTCTGTTGTAGGGAACATGACTAGCACATCTGATAAAAGATTGTTAGCATAGTTAATGGAAATAGATGGTTGGATGGTAGAGTAATACAGTGGTGAGGTGTGTGGTGGCAGAAACACGAAGACGCTCCACAGGTGTGTTGATGAGGAAATGCTTGTGATGGTGTGATAATGGAGATGTCTACAATGAGATAGATGCAGATATCTGCTCCCTCAAAGACGAAACTGAAAGAACAAAAAGTAACGGAGAATCTCACAAAGCAGCCAAAGATCAGCGAATCCACATGTGTTTCTTTTTTAATCTAGAAACAGTCTTGTATGGTTTCCATTAGTGTTAATGAAAATGCTGAAAGTTACGCAGTGATGTAATGGAAAAGTGACTATGGGTCAATGTTGATTTTTTTTTTTACCTGCCTCATTTGCAGAATTTAAACAGGGCTGAAGGCAAAAGGCTAGAAATGAGAAGAGCAAGAGAAGCATGATTGAAAAGTTAACCTGCTTGTTTTTTTTTTGGTTTTTTTTTCTGAGATGTATGAGGGAACAGTAACCATTGCTGAGATGTCTTACCCCCCTTTTGGTGGCAATAAAGACGAAAAGCTCACAGATTCTTAAGGGTTGCTCAAGAAAGTCAGGTATGCAAATTTTCTGATGCAGGAGCTCAGTATTTGGTTTTTATTTGCATGCTGGTGGCAGGTAGCTGGAGGCAACCCCGGTTTCTGTGTAGCAGTCTTAACGGATGACAGCATTCCTGTCAGGATGACGATTGTTTGGTCTGCTTATCTACTGCAGGCATTGACAGAAGGCATGGAGGGCCGCAGCAGGCTTTGTTTATTCTGTCATCTGTTCGGTCCCACATCACTGTTACCACACCAGTCTGCATGCTTGCTTTAAAGGTGAATGAACTGACCTTACACTCTGATGAAATAAGTTAAAATAAAGAGAATTTAAGCCTTTTCTATAACTTTAAACAGAGCAGAGCACCAAACTTGCCAGTCTAGTCTCAGGTCAGTAATGACAGAAATCATCATTTTCTCATCTGCTTTTCAAAATCACTGCTTGAAACGCATGGGTGTAAATAAGCAATAGAAAAAAAACCCTTATTAGTAACAAAACACTTTAAAGAAACAACAAAGGTGTCAAAAAGCCCTGATTTTAGCCCCAAAAGGACATTTGGGTTACAACTGAAAGGTGTGGTGAGCAGAACTGACCTGGTTCTACCAGTCCTGTCTGGAGGAACCAACCCAGACAGCTTTTTACAGCTTGATGAAGAAACCTGAGGAATTTCGTTTTAAGTTATGCAGTTTAACAG
Source organism: Jordanella pulchra (assembly GCA_034780135.1). Taxonomy (NCBI): domain Eukaryota; kingdom Metazoa; phylum Chordata; class Actinopteri; order Cyprinodontiformes; family Cyprinodontidae; genus Jordanella; species Jordanella pulchra. The sequence continues at coordinate 5,221 of JAUZNJ010037973.1, read as the reverse complement.
GAAAACCCATCAAATCCTGAGAAAAATTCTCACAAAAAATAAATAGTTGTGGTATTTTTGGATTGTTCTTAATAAATGTATGATTTTTACGTGTCGTATGTAAATATCTGGGTTTTAGTCTTTAGATGATACATATTTAACCAATGTTTTTAAATTAAAGTTCTTTTTTCAGATTGAATTGTTGAGGTCATTTTAAATACGAAATTGATTTTAGATAAAACATTTTTCCACTCAGCTTTGCAAAGAGTCAGAGGAATAAATCAGCTCACTGCAGAGATAATACAACAAACATACTGACACCTGAATGAAAACCAGTAAATCTATTCATTTATTTATTTATTTATCCAAATATCTGTCTCCAAAGCCAGTGTTTGGTTTGTTGCTTCTGAGCTTATTTTTGAACAGGTGAAAACCTTGCATTCATACATCCAGAAAGTTTCTGCTGGTGGAGCATCTGAAGTCATTTACAGTCTGCAGGGGTTTTACCCACCTACATCCATATGAGTGCACATCGTCAGAGACAACAGGAAGTGAAAACTAGTGAAAACCTGAATGGAAAAATGGTGAACAAAAACATCCAATATCCCTTTTTTCACCTCCAAAGCTAATAAAAAATGCAGAAACTGTGGTAAGATCTAAAGTATCTACAGGTACATTTGTTTAATTTTGAATTGTCCACCTGCCAATCAGAGACGAGGCTCAGACTCCTAGGTGGTTCTGATTGGCTGGACTCTAACAGGGACCACCACAACTTTCTAAATGATTGTTCTCTGGTGTTAGCAGAGAAAAGTGCAGTTAATGATTAAAGCCACTGTGCCGTTTCAGTCACTTTCTGACTGTTGAGTCTTGGGCTCCTAATGACTCACTGAAAGACTTTTATGTGATGAATAACTGAAACTAATGACAATCAAAGAGTAATGTTTATCATCACAAGTCAAATGAAGCACAGGGGGTTTACACTGAGACAAATAATGTCTTTCTCTTACATTTAACTCAAAAACGAGAGCTTTGAACTTCTTGTCAACACCAGTGGATGGATTGGAGTTACAAACCTTCCTCTTTCTGGTGCCCTTTATTAGCTTTTGTTTCTTGCCACAGATTGCTGAAGGTTGTCTTCTAAATGTATGCAACGTATAAACCCTGAAGCTGCTATTCTGATAACTCTGGATGTGTTTAACAATTTAAAAGCTCATTAATGCATTTGCTTGAAAGAAACTGAATGATACGGAAAAGACCAAAAACTACCAAAATCACAAGGATAAAAACAGCTTTACAAAGCATTAAATATTTCTGATTAAAGCAGGTTTTCCAACAAAGACAATGTTCAATCTGCTGGACAGAAAATCCCTGCTGCTGAGAGAGGTAAATATACTGTAATATACTGTTGGTGAGTCCAAAAAAGTTTGGTCTCACCAACAGTATATTACAGTATATTTGCCTCTCCTTTCTCCTGCATCAGTTAGAACTGAAGAAGCCTCTTGGATGTGAGGTGAAATATCTTTTAGAAAACTACACATTCAGTTGCACATACACTTTCCAAGATTGACCATGACTGAGAACCTTCACAGACATGTTCCTTCTCATGGAAACGTTCTGTTGATCCTCACGGCGTCGGTAACTCACCGCGCAGCACCATGGCTGATGTCAGTGTTCTCATTGCTTTTAATGCCCTCGCCTCAGCTTCAATGTGTCCAGAAAATAGTATCCAGACCTTCTTACTGGCTGATTTTCTGGGTATCTTAGGTTTGACTAACAGTGCTATTCCCTGATCTGGATGTAAATTGCAGGGATAAAACAACCTGCCCCTCTGAGTTCCAGAGTTATTCCCTGATGGGAGAATAACATTCATCACCAGTTAGGTGTGCTGGTTACAGTTGTGGTTTGACATTTTATCAGATGTACACTCTCATTCTATCTTAACCTTTTTATTTTTGTATGTGAGAGTGAAAACTTTCCCACTGATACAACGTTTCAGGCTTCCAGGCACCATTGTATTGCAATATTTCTACGAACAGGATGTTTGCAGAAGAAAAAAAAACCGTCTGCCCACAGAATGCCCTGTTTGGTTTCATGGTTTCTCAGGCTGTTTGAGAAGAGAAATATTGAAATGATCCAATGCAAACAAAGGGGAGAAGATAAAGGATTTATTTACGCATGTTAGTCATTTGGGGATAAGATCACGGTTCATGTCATCCCTGTCTTTGGGTCCGGAACTATCATGACTTGTTTCTAAATGACAGATGTGAAAAACTCGTTAGAGGAGCAAAGTCGGAGTCGGTTAGTCTGAGGTTCTGCTCTACAGGAATGACTCATTTATTAGAGAGAGGCTGATAAAAAGGTGCACTGAGGACATGAACACGCATCGAAGTGGTGAAACACCATCACAGGCGTAGACACAAATCAAGTCACCACAAGTTTAACTCTTTTTAGGCATCCAAACACCCACACTCTGATGTTTCTTTTGAGCATCTCTGCGGCTTTGGTTTTCATCAGACTCCACCCACCTGTCGTTGATTTAAGAATAAAAGTTGTTTGTTTTCCTGCATCAGGCCGAAATATCTTTAATTGCGTCCGATCTTTGTATTCGCCTTCCAAAGAGCAAAGGTTTGAAGTCAGGCACACTTCAGTCTCTGTATCATTTAGTGATTAATTAATATTGTCTGCATTTTCACTTTGTTGCAAAGCTAATATTGGTTATATATCATACATTTCATCAGTTATATGTAAACTATTGAAACATCAGTTAAATATTTACAGGGTACGATATTTTTAGAATAAATAAAAACCCCCAGATAAAACAGAAACCAGTTGTGTAAATGTTCACCTTTAAATCAGAGAAAGATCAAAGATGTCCAGTTACCATCCAGGGGGAAAAAAACGCTGCCTCCAAAAAACAAAACAAACAAAAAAAACCCCAAAGCTGAAGCCAAGAAGAAGATGCAGATGAAGATGTGGGTGTTTTTTGCAGAACAGTGCTTTCATGACGCTTTGGTTGTTTACCTCAAAGCATGAAAGATCCCCGTTAACACCCCCCTCAATCTGCCCTGATTACTGATCCGTGTCAGATGAGCCACAGATGCAGAAGTTAGCAAACATGATGATGTAGTGATGCTAATAAAAGACCAAGGTAATCCTCCTGTCATGGGTTTTTTATTGTTTAAAAAATTACCAGCTTGCATTATTTATTTTTTAAGTTGATCTCTTCTTACATTCACCAAACGTAATCTTCTGAATGTTGAGGTAATAATTGTGTCTGAACCCTGAACATATCAACCACACAATGATACATGGCAGTGGCAGCATCATGCTGTGGGGATGGTTTCAATCAGAAGGGAAGCTAGTTATGATAGAAATGAAGCTGGCTGAGGTTAAATCCAGGATGATTCTGGAGGAAAAGCTGTTTTCAAAAGACTTGAGACAGAGGTGAAGGTCCACCTTCCAGATGGACAAACCCCCCTGATCCTCCAGCAAGAGTCAGAGCGTAGCAAACTCATGTGCTAAACTGAAAAAAGAAATCTGTGGGGAAAGAAACAGAAAATGTCCTTCTAATTTTCTGCCAGGAATTTTTTTTTGTTTGCTTTTTACGGATTTTGTCTGGAAAAACAATCTGTCCATTATACGCTTCTTTACAGATTTTTTCCTTTAAATGTTTGCCTAATGTAACTAACTGTAAAATGTTGCCCATTGTCGTCCGTACAGTTGTCAGAAGTCTCTTACTTAAACGGCTCTGATAAATATGGTTGCGAGATCCGTAAAAACAGATTACTGAAAATTCCTTCATATAAATACAGTATTTTACACTGTGAATTTAAAGACATCTCTTACAGTGTAGAGTGGCCTAGTCAAAGTACAGCCCTAAATGCAGCTGGGAATCTGAGTCAAGACTGGAAAACCGATGCTCTCAGAGTCTCCATGTAATCTGACCAAGTTTCAGTGTTTTTCTGTATGAATGCAGGTGGAAGGGAACCCGAAATAAATAAGACCAGACTAATGGGGTATGAATACTTTCCAACTTTACATCGCCTTCATGTTTTTTCCTGCAGACCTGAGGAGACATAGGATCTGGTCAGAAGTTTCAATTCTCATCTCTCTTCTGCAGATTTGTATCCGTCAGCTGGACAGGTCTCCATGGTCGATTATTCCATTCTCATCTGATTCGATTGTTTATTTTGTCTTGACTGGAAAATAAATGTATTGTTAAAGCAGCTGATGACTGGCAGACGGGGGATTACCTACAGAGTGCTTTTGAAGTGTCTTCCCCTTTTCGGTTTCTCAGAATGACAACTAATGACTATTCTACCAACCGTTTTTTTTATCATCAGGAGATGCTAATGATAGCGTGCGCTATTTCACAAGGCCTGAAACCTTTCAATGTTTGTCTGCAGGGATCTGAGGCAGAAATTCTCTCAAACAAGGAGAGGAAATGTTTCAGTTGCAAGCAGTTAAAGTCTGGAACAAACTGGAAGAGCTTCAGCATGAAAGAGATTATTCAGATGAAAAAGATTATAGATTTTTTCAGAATGACATTCCTGCTCCGAAAGAAAACCTGCTTGGATGTTTTCTGTGTCCTCTAAACAGTTTTAACAGGTTCAGTATCCAGGATGTTATCTTGGAATCTCCACATTCAAGGATTTCTTATAAATGAAGCAGAAGAAAAAAGTAACTGTAGTTATTCGGGTGCTTTTAAGGCTGGAGGTGTTTCCAGGCTGCAGAGGTGTTTGAGAAGAAAATGAAAGTGTGTGAGTCATCAAAGAGGCAGACGATGCGCAGAAGTATAAAAAAACGAAGGTGTCCCCTTCAGCTGAACCATCTGTCAGTAATCTGAATGAAAAACTTTCTAACGGAAGCAGCTTTAAAATACATCAGTGTAAACAAAGACACCTTATGGATTTAAGTGGATTTAAAGAAGCCATTTTGTTTTTTTTCAGTGGTAATCCTCTGAGCTTTATTCAAACCTGCATCTGTTTCAAGTTTTAAATAAAAAGAACCATCTGCTTTTATAAAGAGAACAACTAATTAAAGCTCTTCATCTGTTTCAGCTCTGACTAATTGTGCATCTAATCGGCCTAAAATTCAATTCAATTCAGTTTATTTCTATAGCGCCAAATCACAACACGTCATCTCAAGGTTCTTCACAAAGATAATTCATTCAAATCACACAGACAGATTAGTTAAAAGTTTTCTATCCAAGGAAAACCAGCTGATTGCATCGAATCATTGA
>JAUZNJ010037972.1:0-35609 GCA_034780135.1 Jordanella pulchra | reverse complement strand
AAGGAGGTTGAATATTTGACAATAAAAAACATGAAGAATGTATAAATAAATCTCCAGCTCTTGTCAAGATTGGGTCTAGTTAAAATGTTTTATTTGACGTTTATTGTTTTCTTTAAACCTATAAGGAACACAGTAAGAGTGTGGAAATGTGGGTCATTCTGACTGAAACGTTAACACAGGATTTCCAAATTTGTAGGTTTAGTTCTTATGATCTTTTTTGGGTTATTTTTTTTTTTAGTTTCTGTTCTCACTCAGTAGAGAAAGAAGAAAATTACCATTTCAATTTTATCTTTTTTATTTTTATATTCAGAAGCATAGTTTGGAATTTGAAAAAAAAAACAAAAAAACAAAATGGCTGAAACAAAAAAAAACTCAACTTTTAGCCAGTGACTAACTGGTTAACTTTCAATCACATGAGAGTATGCATTAGGGATGTGGGCAGTAAATTGTATTTGAAATAATGGAAATATATAAATGCAATTTTCAAACTGCAGACACAATCAACATTAGTCACATTATATTTAACAAGACTAAAGCTTGATTTATGCTTCTAGCATCTGATTATGTCATTTTAGCTGCAACGCCCATCCGCATATCGTCCCAGTGGACAGAATATCTGCACCATGCACATAGAAAAATGTTTAACTACAGAGGAATTTCTGCATGGAAAAAAAAATGGTGTTCCAACAACAGCTCCTACCAGCGAGGGTTTTAGAAGAATAAACTTCTAAAGGAAAACTGCAGTTGTAATTTTGGTTAAAGAGAGTTGCAATTTACATTTTTGGCAAAATAATTTTGCCCTTATATTCACATTATAAGCATGTAATGAAGCTTTACAATTAACGGTTTAAACAACAAATTTTTTGTTTGGAACCAAACTGGTCAAAAACATAAGCGAGCAATAAACGCAATCAACATATTTTAAAACTTCTGTGTCTCAATTTGTTTTGTCTAGATTCTGTCCATATCTAAAGTTCTTTCAATGTCTTTGTCCAAAATAAACACATAAAGAGCATAAGCTGCAGAGGAGCAGGACCCCAAGAGGGGAACTTAACCCACTCGGTGGCTCAGAAGATGCTTATACTGCCAGGGGCCTGGCCCCTGGAAGAAGGTCTCTAGACTATAATCTGTCAGAAGTGTGGATCTTAAACGATCAGAAGGATGATACATGAAAACTTAACAATGGTCTCTCCATTTAGAGAGGAAGGACATTTCTTTATAGTATTTGTACTTTTTAAATTATGACTCGTGTTTACCAGCTCTATCACTCGCTGTGATGAGTTAAAACATCAGTCCCAGATTCTACCACTGTTCAGAGAGCGAGGGATCACAAAGTCCAGCCAAGAAAATCAGGCAGGCTGAGGAATGGAGTAAGCCTGTGGATAAACCGTGCAGACAGTAGAGTTTGCTCATTCATCCACACACTCCTTACAGCACAGCCAAGGAAAACCATTCATCTACTCAGAGTGAAATAGCGTGTAGCATCTGTGTGTATGCACTTAGACTGGGGAAATCAAAAGTAAAAAAGAAAAAGGCCTGTACTAAGGCACTTACCTGAGCATGTGAGCGGCACTGAAGACCACATCAAATTCTCCACTGTCAAGGCGTGCAGCCGTCTTTGCCATCTCTGCTGCTTCCAGCAGCCGTGACTCTTCCAATAAAAATTGACCTACGAGGGCAGGAGAAAACAGCAGCCTTGTTAAAACACGAACAGATCCCCACAAAGGGATCCACGGTGTAATAATGTTGACTTTGGTACTGGCACAAGGAAACCAGGCCTGACCCTGTAAAAATATGCCTTAACACCAGATATGAATTTTACAAACTATCCCTCTGGTCATTTCTCACAGGTCTTTGGTCAGATTAGTTGACCTTGATAGATCAGCATCTGATTGTGAAAATATTTCATGGAAGAAATTTTATTATAGGTGTGCCTGACTTGCAGTGGACCTCTGTGGATGAGGCTAATCACCTGGGATTAAGGAGGCCTGACAAAGCCTTTTTTAGGAATTCATGGGCAGTGTGGTTCAAAACAAAGGCGTTGTCACCATGCTGACTTTTATAAATCCCATCACTCTGGACTAATCAACTACCCACTGCATTCACCTGGATTACAAGATTATCTTTAGAACCTAATAAAGACTATAGCTTATTGAAACCCTGAGGTGAGGGACACATTTGTTGAGAGTTTTTCAGCCATTTTTGATTTTAAAAGTTATGGAGGCTTTGGATAAAAGAAAAAAAAGTATTTTGACACTTCCAATGAATTAAAGGCCCAATTTGAAAAAGATTAACTCCTGCCACCAAAAATGAAGCCAAAAATGATCCACCATCCCAACAAATATAGGTTTAAGGTCAGCTAAATCAACACTGGGTACATTTTTACCCACGTAACACCTTCTGAGATAGATTAGAGAATTTTTTAGGTCTATATACAACACTGGGCACGTGTTGATGCTCCGTCCAGGCTACTCTTGTCAAAAACTCTCCTATGTCACTTAAGATGGTCGGATCCGTCACTGAGCGAGTCATAATGTCCACATAAGTACAACAAGCTAACTATGCTTAAAGTAGGCAACAAAACATATATGAAATTTACCTGATCAGACATATTTAAGGTACTCTTAAGTAGGATTTAATCTAGAGTGTGCCTGCACAAAGCTGGTCCTCGAGGGCTGCTGTTCTGCAGGTTTTAGAGATTTTCCTCCTTCAGCACAGTTGATTTCCATTGATAGATGTTTAACAGGCTTTTGCTGAACAGTAATCATTAGAGTCAGCAATGCTGGAGCCTATAAAACCTCCAGAACAGTGGCCCTCTAAGACCGACTTTGGGCAGACCTGATTTGGACAGTTGAATGGGCTCTTGTCTTTACAAGTAACTCCATGACTTCTCAATATGCTGGTCCAAAATGGTCTACTATCAGATTCCAAAACATAGGAAGAGACGGTTTAATTTGCAACAACTTAGGGTTGCAAACCTGGAAATTACAGGTCTAGCACCGCTAGAGGTTAAAAGTTACACAATACTGATTTAAGTCTTCAATAATCTTTAAATTTTACCAATGTGTTTCTTTTGACAGGAAGTAAAAATAATGTTTTGAAGTGGCACAGAGTCTGTAACATTGTGTGATGTTGATTGAGAATTGGTGAAGGGGACAAAGATTAGGGGGATGCCAAGAAGAGCTTCCAACCTCAAAGACCTGGAGCTTATAAATCAAAAATACCAAAGGAAGAAGCTGCTCAGCCAATTCGATTACATTTAATTCATTTTCATTCAGATTATTGTAGCTTAATTTAAAATAAAGTTCACTTTTGATCTAAAGGGATGACTGTAAACTGACATTATAACGCTTTTGAAGGACAAAATGTGAAATATGTGAAATGTTAAATGTTAACAATTCAGAATCTTTTCTGTCTTTTAAAAGGATAAGCACTTAAATGAGATGCTGGAATCGTCACGTTCCTCATGTACTTCAAACTGGAGTGAACAATCAGAGGAAATCATTGTCTATGCTAATAAAACTCCTCTAAGCATATACAGAGTGAGACTATGGATGTTTAGCGGAAAATGTGACCAAAAAAAGAGAGTCAACAAACACTGCCGCTGAGCAAACGTCCAAAAGCTGTAAATTCCTGCCTTTGTGCACAAATGTGGAACGTGTGCCTTAAACTGCCAAATCAAATAACTGAGCGAGAATAAAGTTGGGATGTGTCAATTTGGAAGAAAAACACAAATCTCACCATAATGCATGTAACAGTTGCCCTTTGTGGGATCTAGTTGGATGGCCTTCAGGAAGTACCTCTCTGCTTCTGTTTTCTGCCCCTGAGAGAAAAGGATTAAAAATGATCTCGTTATTTCTTCAACCACTTTTACAAAAACACACCAAGGTTGCTAAACAGCTAAAATACCTCTGGATAAACCTAATGTCCCCCCTCAACCACAGACCCGCCTCAACAATAAATCCTAATAAACAGACATGAACAATATGAACCACAAGTGATATTTTCTTGTGCTTAAGTATCATCCTTCAAAGGTGCACAGTGTCGTACTTGGCAAAGCAAACCAGATGGGGTGAAGGCTCATTCATTACACACTTTAATCTGTGCGAAAAAACACTTCCAGAGCCCAACAGTCAAAGGCCTGTGTGTGTGGCCTGACTGCTCTGAAACAAGGAAAAACGCAGTGTATGGAAACATGGAAGTGCTGCAGGGAAGATGAGAGTGAAGCCAGAGACGATGATGATACCCTGACGTCCCTTCAGGGATTTGGAGACCAGCGTATTTATTAAGATCACATCATATGACTGTTTTATTTAACTCTGGTTAATTCAGCTTACAGTGAGACAAACAGATCAATACTAGAAGCTCAGGGTTGGTTAGAGATGTACGGAGGAGGGTCATTAAAACTTCTCAGAGTTACTGTACTCTCTGTAGATGTGGAGGGGAACTGATCACAGCTCCAACTTAACTCAACACTTTTCTGCTCCCACTAAGAAACAAGATGTACGACTGTTTTGATATTTTCTTTGTATAAAATACAGATTAATTTGAAGACCCCAGAACTATTTAATCTTTGTTGATTTTATGTCACATTGCTTTTTTTTATATCACATTGCTGGGTAAACTTCAGTGCTCCACTCAAGTATATACACATTTCTATCTAAAGCAATATTAAGTAACTTTTCAACCTTCATAAAATATTTTAATAACTTTTGTAATTAAACGTTGACATATAGCTAGTTGAATGACACTTCTGTCATGGCCCGAGAGAATCTGGATAGCTTTCACCAGCACTAAACAACTTTGAGGAGGGTGGCAGGAACCCTGGCGGCAGCAGGTGCAGTAATACGATACAAAGCCAAAGTTAAATATTTCTTAATTTCAACATCGTCATATGACAGTGTTTCACGACAGTTAGATTCATTACCTCATCACTGTTCATCTTTCAGACAGAAATGTAATCAATCCAACTCCAGGTGACCGGGAGATCAGGATTTTACCAAAATGGTCTTTACCACGCTGGTGCTCATGGGAATTGCAGTCTTACTTTAGGAAAAATAATACAGCTTTTGTCCAGTGGGGAGAGCAAAAATCAATAAAACTGAAAGTTTTTTTATGTTGCAATAATATTGCTTTAACTGCTTATCTATATTCTATAGATTTTGTATTGTTGATATTTCCCTAAGCTTGGAGAATGACAGGTGAAAAAAAAACTTATTTCTATACATAGGGATGGAAAGAATAGAATACCAGCCTTTACATGGTGACTAAGGTTATAAACTTAATTCTGGGTGAAATGTTACCTGTTTAATAGATAAACAGAATTGTATCCAAGCGATGCAAAATGAGCAAAACATGAAGGATTGGGATTTTTTTAACCAAAAATGTAAGAGAAGTTAAAAGGACGGTTAGTAGTCGAATCAATAAGCTATTAGAACTATTCAACTCTTCTTACTCTCAATATAAATTATGTCTAGTAGGCTAAATTAAAGGATTCAACTCAGCAATGAGAAGTTTAAATTTGACTACATTTATTTAACTGATTATGTTAGCAGACAGTTTGGCCTTTGTTTGAATACACATTTTCTACCGTAGATATCTGTGGCTTAGGTTACAACACTGTAGTTAAAAACCTGAGATGGTGTAGAAATTGGGATCGGAGTTAACGTCTGAGCAGCAATATGTCAGTTCTTGCATTACCAGATGGTGGGATGGGTCCCTTAGAGGTTCAGCTGCTTTAGTAATAAAAGAACTAAGCTAACACAATTTAAATGACTTACACTTGTGAATGAATGGAGAAAAGTTACAAGTAGGATATTTGCCATAATATTTTTGAAGTGACGTTAGATACTTTTTGTACATTAACAGACAGTTTGATCCTTTCAGTGTATACCTGAACATTTCTTTTTTTTTTCTTAGAGAAGTCAGCTGCTGAGAGATCCTATTAGGGTTACCCTCCTGTTAAAGTTTATGTGAGAGATTTTGAAGGTGTCAACAATTTTGTGACCAGTGGGAACAAAATAAGCTGCTTCTTTGAGTTTTATAAATTTACAGGATAACACAGTAGAGTTTTTTTGTGAAAAGAAGCCTAATGCTAAACCCACTTGTTATTCCACCCAACTCACTGAACACATTCTTCTATTTGAAACAACCCAGCTAAGCTCATTTGTTGATACTTCACACCTTATATCTCCCGATAACATCTGCCAAACTGCAGACGTAACTCTGAGTCTTGTCGCAGAGGTAATTATGAATGAAGCCTGCTTCACATTAGCTGAGGAAGGAAAGGAAAGATGGCTGAACTCAGTATGGCAAGCATCCCAGCAGGCCTGAAACCTATCCTTTCCCCCTGTGGTGTCAGAGGAAGTATGGCGAGGTCAGGGTAGAAGGTCAGCTAAACTGCTCTTCCTGATTAACTTCTTCTTCTTCCCTCAGGATTTTCTCAATCTATAACATAGCCTCTTTCTGTTGTCAGCTACCTGCTCAGCTTCACCATCCAACCCTCACCCCTCTCTGACCCTGCAGCTCCTGGAGACCTGCAGGGTCCACAGCATTTTAACAGTTGTTCCACAGGGAGGGTTTTGGTGGGGAGGATGCAGCGGCAGAGGGCAGCTCAACTTCCTGCATAGCTTTTGATCATGCTTAAGTGCTACAGAAATGAAAGACAGCAGCTACAAGTTTGCTTATAAAGTAAGCAACATGTACAGCCGATATGGGTAGCAGTTTACAGATTCATTAAAATAAAAAAAACAAACAATCAAGAAAACCAACTATTTCCTTCTTTGACAATACTTATATTCTCCGGAGCACAATGGTTAAAAGCTCTGGTGTTCCGCAAAAGATTTACCCTGCAGGTTGGAACACCTTAAAATCATCAATAGATATTTATTAGTGTTTTTCTTTTGTCACAACTGACAGCATATTTATTTACTGAAAGAAAACCACATGTCCCTCTCTTCTTTAAAAAAATCCTAGCACCAGCTCACAGAGGGATTTTCATCTCATATATTTGTAGAAATGATAACCAGTCAGGGTGCTGAATGAAAAATCGATCCAGCATGGTGATAACAGCACCATTTTCTTCAGCCTTGCAATGATTTCACACCAAACAACAACTCAGAAACAGAAATTTAATTAGATTAAAACATTTCCTCCTTAGCTAATTACAGTGAAGTGTTAAGAACCCACCAACTCTGCTCTGCTAAAAGGTAAGATCTGCAAAAAATAAGACCTGCTGCAGACTTTATGCCAAACTGTTTCAAGGCCCTGCTGAGAAAATCCTGACACAAAAAGAAACAAATTCCACAGTTTGTGGTTTTGCACCTTAGTTTCTGCATTGATTTTTCAGCCAAATTTAAAGTGGGCTAAATATGGTTCCTCAGAGGTGCTGCTGGGTGGATTGTGTTACCAAGAGCTTAACTGTTTTCCCTGGTTTTAATCCAAAACCTGTTTGTAACTGGGTTAAACATCTGCAACAAAAATGATTGGAGAAAAAAAGAAGCAGCATCAAGATTTACTTTTGTAATGACCAAAATACACCTTGGTTTTAAAATACCAGTAATGTAATTTAAGCCTCTTAAAAGCAGGTGTAATCTAGCCACCAGATTGCATGCTAAAAAACATGATTCTTAGATGCATGAAAGCTAAACACTTTCAATATTTTGGATCAATTGAAGCATCAATAAACAGTATTAACTTTGATGATCTTCATAAGTTCCATAAAAATCAAATAAAGGTCTGGGATGTTCACTTTATTCCATTTTTTTTATTGCAGTACATAAGCCACAGACAACTTGCAGCACATAGAAATTGGTACCGAAACAAAAAACCATGATCAGTGCATCTGTAGAACTTCTGTTCATTTAGGTCCAGAGATTATCAAATTCTTTGGACACCTTTTGTGTGGATATTTCTGATTATTTGGGTGCGAAAAGGATTCAGGACCTGCTTTTTTTCTGGGTTTTAATGCTTTATGTTTCTTCAAAAATGTGATTTCCATTAGATTTCAATAAGAGAGGTATTTAAAACTATAATGACCTTCGCAAGGGCTTCCCAAGTACAGCCATTGAGAGCTACTATCATGCAGTATTTAGATGCATCGCTGCTCCAGCAGACCTGAAGCTGAATGCAATCATCAGCAGTCATTCAGCACTATTAATAATGGACACATTCCAGTCAGGGATGTTGGAGAAGAGATGCATGTAAAGGTTGCAGGATGCTAACTGGAGTACTGGAGCAGGGCATCCCTGACCACGATTATACCAAAAATACAAGACAAAAACCCTCCATAGAAAGTCAAACCAAATCATTTTCAACTGCAACAGAAACATTATTAAATTAATTGTACTGAAACTAGTTATGGATTCACGTATCTTGTGCAAACTGAGTTAAACCCAGATAGTTTGTTTATAGGACTAATAGTTAAAATCAAGTCTTACTGTCATGGCCAGTAGTTTGCCATAGGTAAGGTGTGCAGGAATGTGATCTGGCTTGGCTCTCAGAGACTCCCTGTACCACTGTTCAGCTTCAGGCAGCTTATTCAGGCGCATGTAGGCTTCTCCTGTGTGAGCAAAGACATCAGATCAGAAGGAACACAGTCAGAGGATCAGTCCTAAAACTATTTTGCATTTTTCTAAACCTATTTTTTTAACATTATTTCAATATTAATAATACAATACATCTCCAATATTGTTATCAGGCTGAACATTACTTATTTTCTTTAAATTATCACGAATGCTGTTTGCAAGAAACTGAGATTCATAATAAATTATAGGTTGTTTTCTTAAAGAAACAAAACTCTGTGTTTCCATTCTTTCATTTCTTTCTTTCCATATCCCATATCTAACATGGAAGTTTTTAAACTAAAAACTGGATCTTTTTACCTTATTTTAAATTCAATTAGGGAGTATGCGGTAATTTCAGTACATGATTATTTAACTAAGTGTTTCAACAGTGATCCTTATCTGGATGTTGTTACTTGCAGCTAATTGAAGGGTTTTAATCTGCGACCCCTTGTTGTAAAGATGGGTTTCAAAGTAGCCACCATCTTGGCTCTCTGGTGGAGGCTTTGTGTGTGAGATAAGCACAAAAACTAACATGCAATTAAAAGTGACACTGAGTCCAAAGAGGTGAAAGCCAGTTTCACAGCAAGAAACATTCCTGAGGCCACCATAGAGTGTTGGAGTGAGACCAGCAGGGTGCAGATTACCACCCAGGTCCGCCTCTGATGAGGGCTTCTGCTCGTTGGCGTCTGACAAACAGCATGAGACGAGCAAAGTGAGGGAAACTGGAAACAGATATGAGCCCGAGAGCCAAATGTGCAAATCAGTCCGGTAAGGGAGCGCCGCTAAGCAGCAGAAATCACAAATCTCTGGCCCAGTGCCTTCATTTGAAACGCGGTGTCGCCCCTTAATGGTGCCGGGAGCTTTAATCAACATTTTGACATAATCTCAAAAGCTCTGTCACATTGTATTCTGCCAACACACAAACAAGCCTTAGGGCATTACAAAGTCTGGAATACAGGCATCCCAGGTTTCTACTGCAAATGTCAGAAAGGAAGATGTAAAGAAGAACAGTTTGAAGAGAAAAATAGTGAAATAAAGAGCTGATATAATGAAGGTCAGAACATCTGGTGCACAGCTGTAGTCTAACAACCGGAGCTGTTTTGAAACAAAGATCCAATGGGTTTAACATGTTAACAAATCTAATTACAGCCTGAGGAAAACAAGGTTTTCTGTCAGATCACCTATTGTCTCGGCTTCATTTAAGGGTCAGGGATTAGGATTATTGGAAACCTTTCTCGTCTTTTACCTCTGTTATTACAACAACTTCCTAATCACAGAGAACATACTTGGTTGTCCACAATGAAAACAACCAAGCAATCAATTAATGTTGTAACTTTGAGGCTTTGATGACTGTATCTAGGAATGGGAGTCTGATCAGGGTCAGAATAAGAAACACTTTATTGATGTAACAAATAAAACACTTTAAAGGCCTAGGAGATTAGTAAATGGACTAAAGTAGTAGTAAACACAGATTAAAGCATAAGCAGATGAAATACCTTGGAATTCATTGCATTTGCTAAATAACTTTATGATAAAAGCTTTTTTCGAAAACTTTCATCAAAGGTGCACATTTGCATACATTTCCTCCACATTTTGTAAAAAACATATCTTAAATTGACTGACTGGAACCAGTTTTTCTCCCACATACTTCTCAAGATAATTTGCTGAACCTCTGTACCATTCATCCTGACAGAAATACTGTAACTGGGTCAGGCTTGAAGACATTGCTACAACACTTCATCATGATGTCCCTCCTTTAATAAAATCACCAGCAGAGTCCATACATTAGGGAAGGTGTTCTCAACATTACAAGCTTCTTTCTTTTTCACTAAATGCAGTGATAGTGATTATGGCCAATCTTAGCTTCATCAGTGTAAAATCCTGAATTATAAATTTTATTTACAAGGTCTGTACCTTTAGATTCACCTTTTCCTTGTTTAATGTATATGTATGTATGTAAAGAGCCCTTAAATGTCTGATGTTAGTTTAAAATGTATTGTAGGCACCATTAGTATTAGCTTTCATTCTGATGGTCCTAAAACAAAAGCATCACTCACCCAACATGTTGTAAAGGCTCTGCGGTGCAAATTGTCGTGGCATTTTCTGTATTGCTTCTTTAAACATTGAGATAGCCTCCTGTGAATGAAACAAAGAAAGGAGAAAAATAAGGTGGGGGATGTTTGTGTGAGAAAAAAAAGCAGATAGAGCCTCCAAGATAAATCTGGCTTAAGGCAGAGAAGCCGTTGCTCCGATGCAGCCGGGGCCCTGATGATCTCAATGCTCAGCATGGAATTGGGGGTCTCCGGTTGGGTGGTTCATACAGAGCTAAGCACAAAAGGTCTATATGCTGTTTTACGGCTGTTAGGACAACTAGAAGACTGCGATACAGACTGGGTAACAATGAGTATGTCAAGCAATTGACCTCAGAGGAGCCTTGAGTTTAAATGGAACCGGGAATCTACAAACGCTGAACTAAATGTTGTGGCTAGAGGTCAGAGAATGAACGACTGCTTTAGGTCTCAAGCATGCCAACAACTTATAAAGTGTTTTATTGAATCAGCAAAACATAATGCTGCAGTTTGGATTGAATCTACAGCATCACTGCTTATACACAATATAGATGAGCAGCATTAGAGAAACGACTATTTTAGATGGTCCAGTGGGTTTTTAGGGGCATAAAATAGAGTGAATTTATTAGAAATAGCCCGAGGATTATCTTTGCAAACATGTAGCAAGAGTCCCCTATGACATAAACAATTTCAAAAAATGTCTGTGTAAAGCCGAGTGTTTTACTACATGTCCCCTTAAGGCTCTTTGAGCAGCTTCCTGAGTTTTGTCTCAGTCTACTGTAATTTTAAACTGTCCTTTATGTAGCTCCCAGAGTAGCATGGGGGGCTATTTATCAGACAAACAGCCCTCCTCCTGTGTCTTCATATTTTCAAAATACTGGAGAATTTAAAGATAAATCTACACTGGCTTATATAGTGGGATCCAAGCATTTAACAGGTTTTACAAGGGCGCTAAATGTTAACAGCAAAAACGCACTAAATACCAAGAAATCACTCTCATTTATCTTATTTTGCTTAACAGATATTCTTGACTCCATAATGAATCCAGAGAATTATTTATGACTTTTTCTATGGATGTGAGATTTCTAATGATGAAACACATTATTATAGTGTGTTTGCTCTGTCACCTCCTGATGTCCCTGCTCATGCAGCAGCTTGCCCAGGTTGTACAGGCAGCTGGTGACCGAACTCTTGTGGGCATGGGGGTCCTTTAAGTTCTCGTCGGGGATGTCGGCACACGTAAGGAAGGTCCGCTTGGCCTCGTCCAGGTGACCCTGGTTCATTAGGATGATGCCTGTGTTCAGGTAGGCCGCTGGTGAAAGACAGAGGCAGAGTGTGTTAATAAGATAGCTGAACGACTATCTTTATAACCGGATTAAATACAAATCTAATTGTAACCAACTGAATTGATTCCACTGAGCTGGATTGCCTGTAGCTGCTTTTGAAATTGGCCTGTGTGATTTAATGTAAGGGGCTCTGATATGCGTGGACTGTTGTCGTATAAATAGATCGATCCAGTAACACTCCGCTCTACAGGAGCTCAGTGATGGCTATTTATTGATTTCTAACAATCATACAGCATCCCTCGCTTGTAAATCCATTCTTTGTGGTCACCAGCATCATCATTTTCTCAATTCAGGATGGGTTGTACTTCTCTGTTTCACATGGCAGCTGAAACCCGCTTACAATTTACAGCGCAATCCTAAACCAAACATTTGGGGTATTCTTAAGGTTCTTTTTTGCTTATCAGAAATGTTAATAAAAAAATAATAAGTTTGATTGTAAAGATTTTCTACAGAGGATCAATATATAAATGTTTTTTTTTTTTTATCTGGATACTTGTAGTCTCTGCTCTTCTGTTTGAACCAGCAGATTTTACAGGTTCTACGTTGTTTTTTTCTGTATGTCTTGATTTATCCATGCTTCATATTTAAACAAATCCTTTATTAAAATTATATAGCATAAATTATAATAAACATCCTTTTCTCAGTTTTACAAGTTTTTTTAAACCGGAGATGTTTAAGAGTGTGCTGCTAGCCAGGAACCCAAAACCAACAAAATATCTTAATGAAAAAGACATCTTGAGAATTTTTGAATTCCATAACTTTTGTTTGAATATGTTCAGAAAGACCATCTAACATATTATTTTATGCAGTCTGAGAACTATTGGAAGCTTAATTCTTTTTGCAAAGCATAAAAAACTAAAAAACCCTTTTGCTGGAAGTGGACCACCTTTATATTACATTAGGTTAAAGAGTATAATATATGAACTGATAAAACCTCAGTTAGAACATATATATGTAATAACTGGTTATGGGCCTCGTACAAGTTATTAAAACTCTTTTCCCTATTTGTAAAAAAAAGGCTTGTAAAAATTGTTGGTGTTTTTTAGTTACGCTGTTAAAATTGGATGAGACAAACTGGTTGTTGCTCCAGTTTGAAGCTTTATGTTGAGTTATTCGGGGGCTCTTGGACTTAGTTTCCATTGATCAAAGATGAGATGCACCAATCAATACTTATTGGACAAGTTCTGTAATTAGTCTCAGTGGACTCTTCTCTTAAAACGCCTGGTGGTTAGAAAGAATAAACTCGATGCATCAGATCAATCTGCACATTTTCAGCCTGTTCTACTGATCAGTGGGCAGTTTCTTTGGTGAAAACGGACAAAGAAGCTGAAGCTGAAAACACATTAAGACAAAAGTATTTATTTTTAATTTTTACACCCTACTATGGCTCCTGTTCAACAAATGAATGGCTCTTTATCAGAGAACAAGGTGCAGGCTGATAAAAAACCAACAATGTCTTCTCGTTGGTTCACAATTAGGCAGTGAGTAATGGTGCAAGCTTGAAAGGAACATTTTAATTGTCACATTAGCATTCTGCGTTCAAAATGTCAACTACTTCAGGTAATTAATTAACCCTCTTATCGGCCACAACAGATTGGATAATTGCATGGTGAATTAGAATTTCCCACTTTAATTGTAAGCTTGATTAACTGTTCAATCAATCCAGCAGGAAAAGGATGAGAAGTTTAAGACAATCTGAATCCTGGAACAACGGGGGAGGCTAATTTAATGATCAGGTGATCAGGTAAGATTATGAACATTTTGAAGCAGAAGTTATTTGTTATTGATAAATATGTGTGAAAAGAAAAAAATGGGACCAAAAATGAAGGAATCAAAATAAAGGAGAAGGATGGCCTGAATTCACTGTAAATGACATCATGCATTTGTTTGATCTGTTGACATAACCAGGCTTTGAAAGCCAGTCACACAGCTGTGTTTGAATGTTTAATTCAGCCGTAGACCCGCTGCCCTTTGCGATCCATTACTTTCCTTTTACATAACCACAGCCTTTGTTCACTGTTGCCTGGACACAGCAAAGCCACAACCACGAGGTCTGGAGGTTGTCAATAAAAAGACAAGAGCTGTACTTACAAGCCAACGTTGGACGGCTCCCAATGGCCAGCTTATAGTAGTGGAGAGCCTCTGAAAACTTGTTGCTTTCCTGCAGCAGCAAACCTCTGGACCAGGCAAAAAGAAACGAGGTATGAGAAACCAGAAATGAGACAGTTTAGAGCTTATCTCTGAGGTATTTACATCTGAAAGTCTATTTAAAGATGAAATGAAAATAAAAGCAGCTAAGAGTGCAAAGTAAGCTGAGCATCGTTTGAAAACTGGGTGATGTTCTTCATTTCTCCTTAGACTAAAACAGCATCATTAATAACGCTGTCAAGAAAACAACACTTTGGGGAATAGGAGACAAGAGGGCAGTTCCTCTAAGAGAACAGCTGTGATCAATGCGAGTGTAAAAGGAGACAGTCACTTCCTCAGACATTTTACTAAAACCCAGAGACAAATGGAAAACTTACAAATAAAATAAAAAAAATCAGAAAAGGTAAAATCAGAAATAGTTCAAAAATGCGTACTCACAGGTTATACAGCATGTCAGCCATGTTGCTACGATAATAAAGAGCATTTCTGTAAGCCTGCTCAGCCTCATCCATCTTCCCCTGGCTTTTCAAAACATTTCCAAGGTTGCCCCAAGCTGACAGGTTCCAGAAGAGAAAAAAATAACAAAATAAGCATTTCATAGATTTTTTTTTTTTAGTTGGAAAAAAAATCTGACAAATAACAGCAGGAATGATCATTTTAAAAAGGTTCTTCAAACTGTTTGGACCTCAGGTTTAATATTTTTAACGTCTAAAAAAATCTCTGATGGAGCCGGTGCTCTCACACACCAAATGCCTCCCTGGTGGAGTCCAACATATAAATAGCAGCAACGATTGCTGTTGAATAGAAGACCACAGCAGTGGCATTGAAGCACTAAATGAGGTGATGTAAGGCTTTTTTTTCTTCAAATCATACAGTAGAAAAACACTCACAGTGATGAATAAGTGTGAGGTAAAAGTCAATGAATACATGATGATGCTAATTTACAGTTATTTTAGACATGTATCTACATTTGCATTATGTCAACACTAATTTCATGTTGAAATGTAATGTAAAATAGATTAAGATATTGATAACGAATAAAAGCACAACTGTGGTACCACTTATTAGTGTACTGGGATTTTTTAGAGCCTGTATTATGTGTGACCATTTTTAATATACTGTACAGTGCAAGTATATTAAAAAAAAGACAACAAAAAAACAAAACACAAAAGTCTTTTTTATCAATATGAACAGTGGGGACAGCTTCCACTGCTACCTTTCTGTATTTGTCATGAACTCACTACTCTTCAACTGTTGTAGGAGACAGCAGATAAAACACCACTCAATGAATTTTACAACACCCAAGATGAAGTTCTAAGTTCAGAAAGGGAAAATACATTTTCTGTGAAGGTTTTTTTCTTACATGGTTCCTTTTAACCACATAGAAATATATCAAAAGCAGTGTTATTAACAAGTTGTAAAAAAAGAAGAAGGACACAAGCTAATATTAGCAAAGGCTACCAGAAGGCTACAAAACATCCACAGGTAATTGAATTAAGATTATTTATGGGTCGTGTCTCTTTAGAAAGACACTATAAGACTTCATTAAGGTGATGTGTTAACAGAACATTACAGCTTTTTTCAACCTAGATGATGCTGTTTTCATGCAGGATATCAAGGTTCTGTCCCAACAGAACTTTGCACCGGATCTTAATATCTGTGAATGTAAAGAAAAACCTTAAAAGGAATGAAGTGTCAGAAGGGAGGACAATGGTGTTTGACTTAACTGCTGAACTATCACAATGCTAATGTGGAGAATGTCAAACTGATAACGACATGAAAATATACAATATATAATTATGTATATATATATATATATAATTTATTTTTATTTAACAATCAGTAAAAAAAACAACAACAAAAAAACAACAAAAGTAGAATTCCAGTTTGGGATATTATAAAAGCATGAAGGCATTGTGGTGCAATAAATGTACTCACAAGTAAAGCACATTTAAAAGCAGATTTTATTTTTTTATTTTTTGGCTATCAATACAGCTGCAAATTCAGGATAAGACAGCAGGATTCTCCTTCACTGTTAGATGTTTCAATAACTAGATCCTTTCTTGTTCTTTTTTTCCATCATCACTATGTCTACAGCACTCTGTAGCTTCAGGATGCTTTTCATTAAAATCTAGATCAGGTTTAACCATCATGCACAATGATCCACCTGCCTGAATATTGATACGCAGAATTCCAATACATTTCCGTCCCAGTGATACTTTTTTTTCCAAATATTGATGCAGCTGATTTAATATCTACATAAATGCAGCGCAGCTGAAGCAAGAAGGATCCTCAGTAATAATATTCAAAGCGAAAATGAAATAATCAAATGCAGATTTGCAAAAACAAAAAAAGGTTTTTAATTTTATTGTAACTGCACAATACATTGAATCTGAAGTCACTATCATAGTATAATTTTAGGGCGATATAACAATCCCGAAGGACTGCTTGGATGAAATATTTATTGGGACATATTTCCAATCCTATGCTTTTAAATTCTGCATGCCACAGATATATTTGGACTCCTGGATACACTGTAGCTGCACTTAGTGCCCACATCTGATGCATATTTTAGTACCAGAGATGCTAACACTCCCAAAGAGAGCTGGAGACAGAGTGAAGAAAAAACAAAAAGAAAAGAGTCACTTAAACATTGGTTATTGAGAATTATGTATTCAGGAAAAGCTTCACAATTACATGTTTTCCTGATATCACGCAGCCCTACTTTTAAGCAGTTTTTTTAACAGTTTTCTTGAGTCTAAGGCATCTATTATTAAGTAACTAGTAACAATAAAAAAGATGCTTTAAAACAATTTGAGCCTCCTACATTTAACTTCAAATCAAGAGTAATCTGTTTCCCCAAGTAGCTTCTATCACTATTTCTATTGGAAAAGTTTCTGTGGATTGCAGCAGTCCAAACATTTTGTGTGTGTCGGATGTTGGGCTCTTTTCAAATCTCATATTAGCTTTGTTGAATGTAAGGCGGGACATTGCTGCTACCGTGCTGGCCTGCCAAAGCAAACAGCTGTCATGCCTCAGCTCCGCTGGAGAATCTGAAAGGGAAATTAGCAAACTCAACGTGTCCTTCTGTTACTTAGAGAGGCCCATGCCTGATTCTCTGCTCAGCAACTCTGCAAACTTAGCTTTGGGTTTAAATCTGTGTCTGATTAGTTTGACTGCTTTTGAATATTTTATGACTCGCTGAATGTGACAGACGGGGATTGCAGACTAAGAAGGAAATCTGAGCAAGAAAAGGCATGTGAGTTCTCATGCATTTACAGTGAGTAAAACTGTCATCAAGACCTATATTTTAATTCTTTATTAATACAGTTGAAGAGATGCATTTACATTATAGGTTTAGTCTACTTTTACTCCCTGTGCACAAAGATCGCACGCTATTCTGTGGTGATCCTGAGTGATGGAGACATTTTGAAGCCAATTCATTTTAAATTATTTAGTAGTGTTGAAAACTGATAGAGACAATAACCCATTCAAAGCCTAAGGACTTACTAGAGTTATTCAAGCAATAAAACAATGAGGTAGGTGTGCATCAGTGTCTGTAAAAACTCTGCATGTGCTTAGATCTAAGCAATGATATTAAAGACAGTCCAAGCATACAGGTCAGTATAGACTTACCTTTAGCTGGGTTGACATAAATCCCTGACTTGTACAGCATCTCCTCATTCTGCCAGTCCTTATTCCTCAGAATCGTTTTCACCCCAAACAGAACCACCAGTGCTCCACTGCAGAAGAGCAAGATTCTCCTGGAAGACCTGCGTCGGACTCGGATCCACAGGGACCTCAGCCCCACAGCAACCAGCAAGCAAAAGCCCATGCTGGGGATGTAGAGTACTCTCTCTGCTATCACAAAGCCGACATAAAAAAACAGATTTGTTGCAGGTAAAAAAGGGATGGCTAAGAGGCCCAAGGAGAAAGCCACAACATTTTCACTTGTCGGCAGTGTAGTCCTGCTTTCATAGTGGCTTTTGGTACCATTCTGTGTACTAATAGTATTAGTCTCCATGAGGGGGTTACTGCTGTGTTCTTGGTTGTTACACTGGTAACTGTGTCCGTTACTGTTCCCATTTCTGCCATTTATATAATGGTGACTTTTTCCATTGGTTTCCTTGGTCTTGGATGCTGAGTGTGTCCACAAGCCAAACCAAACAAGCAAAAGCAGACCAATGTAGAAGATAAATGAATGGATGTTCCTCGGGTCAGTAAGGCTCCTGATCAGAGGCAAAGCATCCATCGACCAATCAAAACTAAGCCTGTCTGGGCAAAGGAGGAGCCAAAAGTTGACGGCAGGTAGGTAGAAAAAGGTTAGAGTCCTGGTGAGGAGTGATGGCGAATCAGCCGCTGGGTTATCCGAGTTAGAGAAGTTCGGGGGCTTGTTGCCCATCCAGGAGAAGCGGCATGCCAATAAGACAACTCCGCACGCTGCCAACAAAAGCACATTCAGCAGGAGGTGGCTGTGCTTCCTCTGCAGGACACACACAAAAAAAACAAAAATCTGGATTAAACATTTAGTCTACCTTTGAACAAGAACAACTGCAGTACATAATGTAAGCATGTTTCATAGAATTTCATACTTATATGCTAACATTTATTCACACCAATACATGAGCATTTTGTGAAGACAATATGTCTCACTGCCTAGGATGCAGTTCTGGCTGGGGTGTACTGTGAAGGTACAACGTTTTCCAAGGTCCTCCATGAGCCCCTTTTATGTTCCTTTTCAGTCAGAGGGGAACTAACTTACAATGGAGCGGCCATAGACAAAATACCAACAGCTAAATATAGTTGAAAATTGAACAATTGATTCCATCTTTGTATATAGTCTTTAAAAAAAATATCAGAAAAATACACATAATCGCATATTCTGTATCAACAGAAAGATGACATTTTCTTACAAGTATAGACTCGGTATATTCATGGAGAAACCTCCTGTATTTCTTTTACATTGCAAGACAACATAATCCTGATCATTGAACTAATAGAGAAAGCTTGGCTCAACCAGATTCTTTTTAATAAAACCATAATATTTACAATGAATCAATACACTGATTGCTTAAAAAAATGACCAGCAGATCTTTCCTTTATACACATCGTTTTTCTTCCGAATTTCACGGCCTCTGCACACAAAACAAAACAAACAGACCTATATGAGCTCCATTCATCAAAATACAGACTTGATATTCAACACTTTCCCAAATGTGTGGAAACCTCTGCTGTGTGTGTTGTTGTTCAATAACTTGTGGGCAGAGCGCTTAAAAATGACCAGATATATTTCTCAATAAGTGAGTTCCAGTTTTGGTACCAAGTGACCATTCAATATACATTCAAAGTAACAACAAATGAGCAAACATTTCCATTCAGTTCCAGTTTTACTCTTAAGCTGTTTTGCTTAAAAACTACAAACAGATGCAGTATAATGTTTTTCTGCACAAGAAACCGAAAGCATGTTAGAAGATGGACTGCATTTGATAAAAGATCTACATATTCTCTTATATTAAATCATTTATGAAATGTGAATTATCATTCTACATTTTGTGCATGTCGCCAAATGGCACACTAGTTTTGGCCCGGAGAGTGTGATGGTTTTTAACCGCATGTGCCAAGGGGCTCAGCTCTGTCTCCTCTGTGATCATAATCACAGCAGTACAGCTTTGGGGCTGTATTATTGATCATCTTGTCATTTACAAATGGGGTATGTAAAAAGGGGCATCATTAACCTTTGAAGACAGCTCCTGTCTGTTAATGATGGCTGCCAAATCTGTGAGATCTGATGCCTGGAAGGAAATTAGTCTAGAAATTTTTGAGGAAACATCATGACAATAGCATGAACAAGTAGCTTATTTCATTCAGTTCTGAAGCAGAAAATGCTGAAAATAGATTGCCTGCTGATAAGTTATTGTTGCTCGACAGTATCCATAACAATTAATGGAAAACATCACAAACCTAGCACAGAAGAAAGGTCATGTCTGTCTAAACGTGACATGACCCTCAGTGATCCAGCATTTCATGAAGATCATGAGAGGGATGAGGGAGCTGTTCAGTTGCTTAGCAACAACAAGTCATTATTTCAGTCCAGATAAGTGCTCCTCATTGATTTCACCAACAGCAGGTGATATTATATCCAGCTCCTGATTAAAAAAAGGAAAACTTGTAAAGGCGGAAAAGAAGGAAAAAAAGTATTAAAACTGTGTAAATAAATGAATCACTTGTACAAAATTAGTAAAAATGAATCTGTTTTTTGGTAGGTTTCATGGAAATCTCAAGTTTAGGTCAAATTTTAACATTTTAAACAATAAAAAAAGAAAAGTCAAAGTCAGGCAGTTTCAGACAGAAGGGGATTAAAAGTTGATGCATTATTCATATTAAATTGGGGGACAAACAAATTAATACTTACGCCCTTCGTTGCCATGCATGTCTTAACATAAACACACATCAACCCTTTTAACTTCATAGTGTAGCTACTGGCTCGAAGAGTTGGCTCTGTCCTATCAGTCAATTTATAGATTTGGAAATGAGATAAATAACCAGAGGAAGTTTTATAATATTTTGTTTCTTGTTATGGTTTAGATATTTCATAGATTAAAAAAGACTATCACATGACATTTTTGCAGGTTTTAGACATTTTCAAAAAAGTTTAATAGTTTCACGTAAGTTAAACTATTAAAATATCTGCATTATCCAATGTTAAAGATGAGATAAAACAGCTGTATATATTTTACATGTTTCAACACAGTTAATATATCATTGATATGAACTAGAGTCTTTATAATATACAGCAAAAAAGTTACTTGTGAATAAATCTCTAAGTAAAGCTGGTACTGTTCATTAAACAATGTTTGTATGTGACGGACAGATGACCCTTTAAGTTGGTAAATTAGTTTTTTTAAAGAAACTTTCTCCCAGAAACATTTTAAAGAGGTCAAAATCTAGTTGGGGATTCTTCTCTCTCATCAGAAGGGAATCGGAAAAATCTGAATTTCTACAAATGCTTCTTGTTAAATCATTTCTATTTAGCTGTATTTCACTATTTTTACAAGCTAAACAGCTATTTAAAAAGGCCTTTGAATTGTCAGAATGACTAAAGGAACTTTTCTATCATATAAGGTCATTTGCTATGTTTTCATTCACAAAACTGAGATTCTGTTGGATTGTAATATATTCATAAGAAAAGGTAAATAAATAATCCAAACACACTCTCTATATGGGTTCTAAATCAAGTAGTCTGATAATGACGTGTTTACTGGCATAAGAATAGAAGCAGTCTGTCATCCTCAGAGTTGTCATACTTCCCAAAACCAACATCAGAAGAAGAACTGTAGATCTGCATGTGTGGGAAAAAACAAAACAGGCACCCAGAATGGATCGGTGGCAGGTTCTGAGAGTGGTTGAGGGATTGCTGCTTTTCATAATTAAACCTCAGTCTCAGCAGCTTGTAAACAAGTAACATGTTATTCTTGCTTTAAAGGATGGAGTAGGAAATTAACATTTGTCCAGGCTGTGTGCTGCTAAGCCTCAACATGTGGAGTCAGGTCAGCTCGCCCTGATCTGAACGACAGAGATGTAACAAATGGTGGATTAAGGATCAGCAAACACAACCCTTGTCAATCCAAACACGATTCTGCTTTGGCTGAGCTGAATCCGATCACAATATCTTTACTGCAGTGTTTACATTACAGTTTTTTTATTCCAAATGTTTACTCAACATAATCATATTCATACAAACATATCTATTGTTATTGTTAGAGTGCCTGGAGGTAGTCGGAGCTTTGAGAAATCCTAAAGTCCTTAATTCTTCTAAAAGAAAAACAGAGGTCTTGCTTTTAGTTCCACAGTCTCCAAAGGGTCAAATCCCCGAGACCTCAGGGTCACCACTTTAAACCTTCAGTAATTAACCCTGGGGTGTAACAGGGCAGTGTTTTTAATCCTAACTGTCACATTAATCCAGAGGTGAAATCTAGTTTTATGAACTGAGATAACTAACTTAAGTAAAGCATGTTATTTTGAAACAGGATGTTGAAAATAGTTGCATGAGTTTAGTTTGTTTAATTTTTTGTAAATCTAACAGCTTTTTTGAAAAACAACATCATACCTACAGTTGGACATGGTGGTAGTGGTGGGATAAACTGGGGCTGCTATAGCTTCAGGACAATTTAAGATAAACATCATTGTTGTTGCTGCTAAAGGTTTTATTAGGTAAAGAAAACAATTACTGACCAGGTCAGTTTAGATAACTTTTTTATTTTTTCACATTTTTTGAGATTCATTGTATCAAATAAGCACACAATTAGTATGACGCTAAAATTTATTTAATGAGCTGAAATATTAAAGTCGTAAAGAAGCAAAACTAGGAAAAATCTGTATAAAGGCAAAAACTTTACCCACAGACCTATATGAATGTTTATTTTAAATTATTTGTGAGTCTTCTTAAACTCTTTGAACAGTGTTACACTTCAAAGCATGATTCAGGAAAGTCCAGAAATTTCCAGGGATTTTATACATGGATCTCAGGACCGCTGTCAGCCTCAAACCCAAACTTATAGGAAACAACTCTAATAATTTATCTACTCTGAAAAACATTTAATTCAAACCCCATGTTCATTAGAGAAGATTCATGGTCCTACCCATTATTCACCATGATTTTCACTGTATTTTGGTCTAATCTGTTCTGTCTTTATAATTCTGTAAACCTGTAGCTTCGGCTGTGATAAAAACCATGAGAAAAGCCATGACTGAGTGTTTTTGTTTGAGCATTAGTGTTCGCATGTTTGGGATCCTGAAAGTACTGCCATCAGTAATCTTCTAGGACCACTCCCAAGCATACTCCCTCATACCTGGCTTGGTGACAAACAGATATGTCATTGTGACTCTTTGCAGGCTCAGCACACACTCATGCTCCTGCATTTTAACTGCATACATATGTCAATAATAAGGGCTGAAGGCACGTTTCATTTAAAATGATCAAGCTGCATGTGAGTATTTCCTTTTTAACAAAAAATAATCTTTCAGCAGCAGTGAAAACATAAAGTAATCCTTGTATTGCACTTCAATCCATACCTAGGTTTGGCCTTAGTGCTACTCTAGGTTTGCATTACCAAATGCTCTGACTTAAAAAGCAAAATAAAAGGTGACAGCGAAAAAATAGTCTACCAGCATTGTTCTAGAAGTGTAATGAGGCAAATGCTAGAGAGACAACACAACACTGATGTGTGTTTTCTCATGAATAAATAAACCTTGTGCATCATTCAGTTAAATATCTAAACCAGCCAAAAGCTTCCCAAGTGCTGCAGTCATATTATGCACCAAACAAAACAAAAAAAAAAAAAAACAGGCTGCCCAGTTGTGTGTCTTTTGTCAATAATCCAGTTTAGACTGAAGTAAGTGGTTTAGTACAACCTCAGGGGAGATAATGGAAGATGGTGTTTTCATCCCGTTTATGCTTCCAGCACATTCAGTACTAAACTGATACAATTTAGTTTTATCTGTCATGTGAATGAAATATCCTTGGAGATAAAATGCAAAACAGGCCAATTAGGGAAACGTTGTTTTTCATCTGTTTTAGCTGTTCTTTAATTTTTTTTTAAAGCACCTTGTTTGGTCTGTAAAGGTTACCCCAAATAAAGCAGAAACTGCTAAGAGCGAAATTTAATTTGTTTGGAGAACATTTTAGGAATGTGTATATCTTATTTTTTTAAATAATTGGCTACTCTGCACCATACCAGGGGTGATTTTCAAACTGATTGAAAGAACAATCCATCACTCACAACATCTAAAAAGCTCATCAAGGTGCAGAGGCATGCTTGGTTCATGAGCCAGATGACACCAAAGGAGGTATCCTGAGAAAGAAATGGCATGTCTGACCTATCCTCTCTTCTTCATCATTACTGAGATCAATTGTCTACAGAGAGTATTTCATCAAGATCCTGCCTTTCACTGATAGACTTGTAATGGAAGTGAAAATGAGCTCAGGGAACCAATCAAACAGCAACGCCACCTTGAAAGCCTTTAGACGGAGGCACACATAGACACTAAGGAAGCTCACATTTTGAAGCACGCCACATTCTGCTGAATGTCTGTATAAATCTGTCTGTGGATGTGATGGATGGATATAAAGTCTGCTTTTGTCCTTGCTCTCTAACCGCTGGAACAGCTAATCTAGCCTGAACCACAAATTCACCATCTATCTCTCCTCCTTATCAGCCGCAGCTGGTGTGATCCTCCGAGACAGCAAAATACCTTCGGCTGTAAAAGCTGATTCTTAGCAAGCCAAACAAGATAAGAGTCTAATTATTAATTTCCCAACATGTGTTTAGGATTAGCAGCAGCTGGCACATGGAAACCTCATTGAAATAAGCTTTTACAGTTGTTTATGATATGGCTGTATTTCTAACAAACTTCATTAATATTAGATACAGCTTCTATGCCAATTACTGATAACATTATGATCACCTTCTACCTGATCGTTGGAAAGATGGGCTCTCCTAAAAAACCTAGGTTGTGTTATCTGGCTCCATGGTACCAGTTGCCAATCTTTTAAGTCGTGAAAGTTGCAGGGTGGAGCCCACATGGATCTGCTGTGCTTGTCCAGCACATCCCACAGATACAGGATGGGATAATGTCTGGAGCGAGATTTAAGACATAAGACTTCTTGAACTTCTCAGGCCCTCCCTGACTCAGGTTTTGGGACTGGGAGCATTATCCTTATGAAGAAAGCCAAGTGAACATCACTAAAAAGATTAAAAAGATCTGCAACTAGGTGAAAAGATTAACTTAACATTGACATGATTGACATAGCCAAGTATTTCACAGAGCACGATTATCCAAACCGTCTCAGTGCCTTTGATGGCATGCTGTATATTCTCTCCAGAACATCATCACTGACCCGACTATCCATATGGCGTTTATTGAAATGGAACTCATTAGACTGGGCTGGCTTTTTCCAGTGCAATGTGGACCAGTTCCAATGTGCATGTACCCATAATTGATGCTTTTTTCTTTTACTAAACTAGACTCAGGGTAGGAACAAAAATAAAATGCTATTATCTTGTTTTAGAACCAACACTAAGACTTTTGTGATTGTGTGGCTGGTTCACTGCTGTACCTTCCTTAGACCACCTTTGATAGATACTAACCGCTGCTGATCATCCAATCAAATGTGGATGATCACCTTAAATTGAGTGACTTTAAAGACAAGTTAAAAATCTTAATTCTTACAGAAGTTAGTGAGAAACAAACAAAAAATATGTAAAACTCCCCAAAGTCAACAATAATTTTTTAAGTTCTAATGGAAAGACTTAATATGATGCTTTCATCACTTCAGTATATAAAGCTGAGATGAATGCATAGCTTTAATTTACCCCATTAAGTTTCCCTTAAGTCAAGTGAGGCACTGTTAGAACAAGAGACACAAGTAGCCAAAGGTCACAGAATAAACCTTACAGAAATCTCCCATTGAGCTCCTTGGGATCAAAAGCTTTTAACTCATCTGAACTCATTAGAAACCATATAGAGTCAGATCTTCTGGCTGGCTGATACCCAAGTACAGAAAAAAGTAAAACATTGGAATACCACAACAGGAATTTATTGAAAATCAAAAACAATATTATATTAACCGGGAAATATTAACAGCTTAATATCTTATTGTGGCCCATCCTTCTGAAGGCCTATAGTTGGAAAAAAAAAAAAGATAAAACCGTAACGACTAAAGGGAAAACATCTGAGTAAGAAATTTTCCAACCATGATGTTGTAAAACAAGCCAGATCATGCTGTCTTGGTCAGCTTTTATTAGCCATAATCACCGGACCAACATGGGATTCATTTCTTTCAAATCCTTCACTCAACATTCCAGCTTTATGCATCACTTCACTTCGGCTCCGACCCTTCAAACACACACACTCTGGTTAGGGAGCAGTGATGCCACAAAAGTTAATCTCTTAAGGCTAAAGCAAAGGAATCTGAATGTATGGGTCACAAGGGCCATTCATCTAAAGTACCGGAAGAATCAAAATACATTTTTTTACATATGTGCTATGACAGATATGTGTATATGTAATGGAAATAGACATTAATTATCTAGCAAGAAAGACTAATCTTAACATCTTAACACCATTCTTCCTTGTTTTGGGTCTGATTTTCTGCCTTCTTCTTTGTGAAGCATATCAGTCCCTACATTTTTATGTCCAGAGTTATTTGCAAATGCTAATCTGGCTTTCTATGTTGCTTTTACCTTTCAGGCCATGTTAGAACAGAACTGGTTTTACTTTGGTAAATGTTACTCTTACCAGCTCTAGCAAGACCTTAACAAGATATTTTATTCTTGGGTAACAACTTTTAGATGAAAATGTCCTCTAAACCCGTCTACTTCCTGTCTGTCCTGATGGCTGGACATTAAATAATACTACTTATATCTAGATACATATTTTTTTCATGCTGAGATGAACATGGGACCTTCAGGCATCTGGAAACTGAAACTGCGGATAAACAAGACTTCTGAAGCTCCACAGCCCTTCCCAGATCGTGGTTTAATTGGTTTGAGGTTTCTGTAACATCACACTAATAACAATTGTGTCTGAGTTTTTGTCTTAAAATGTATTGTTAGGTTGACCTCCATTTAACTAAAATGTTCTAATTTAACTTGAACGTCACCATCTGAGCTTTCAAGAGCCTATAGCCAGAGGTTACTGGGTAAGAGGTAAGGAATCCTCTGGGCAGATCCTTAGTGTCTGTATATATATGAATATCAATTAAAGATTTTCACCGTCAGTAAGATAAAGTAAAATATATGAGAAGTTTAGTTGATTTAATTAGAAATACAGTGTTAGTGCTACTAATGGCAATATAGAGTTTGGAAAGAAAAACATGTTTCTTTGTGTCCAGCTTCTAGATCTTGGAGAGAAAGTATGAATGTCTTATGTAAAATATTTGATGTTTACTGTCGGTATGCAGTTGTGAAATTATGCTTGCCACCTACCAGAAAAAACCCCAAAACAAAACAAAGAGAAAGAGTCCAATCTGAGGATTAGGGGAACTTTTTCCACTTTGCCAGGTTCTTGGTGGTGAAATATGAGCTTGAAATATGCCAGAAAGAGAAGCAAAACTTTAGCCAAACAAGTCCATAAGTAAAGTCTGTTGTTGCAAGAGTTGACCCTCTGGATGACCGGCTAGACTCAGAGACAGTCAAGGGTTAGGAAGAATGGATTTGCCAATTTGCTTTCCTTGTTTCCAAATATTTTTTTCTAAGGTACAAGAATGTCAAAGACTGAGACTAATGACTATGAAAGACTCCAGATTTGTCTCCATTTGCTCCCAGTGCAAACATATTCGTATTCGGAAAACCAAATCAGTCAAGCAGAGCGAGCAATAAGAGCTTAATGACAATGGAAAACCAAAATTGACAAAGACCCCTTGACATTTCATTGCCGATATTTATTGAGTGAAACCACAGTAATGGTTTGAAAAATAAACCCAGTGTGTTTCATTTCTGGTCTTTCATTTCCCCCATTTATTTGTACTGTGAGGGTCAAGTAGACTATGTGACAAAGGATGCAAATGTACTGTGACAGGAGGCCGTTCCAAGCTTCGAAGAGGAGGAAAGTGCGCTGAAGTGGGTTAGCGCTCCTTGCTTTATGTGGAGAAAGGAGGAGAGAAGTCAACAGAAACAAAGTGTGTCCCGTTCATGAAGGGATTCTCAGGGATTACTGTAGATCTGGGAGGTCGATGTCTTTGTGTAGTTGTGTTTTTAGAGGTGTTGAGCTCTTGGAACAGCGTAGGAGGATGAATGACACAAAGCCAGAGCTGTGTCCAAAGCTAACCAGATGAACTGTCAAAAGGCTGCAGATTCTGATGAAGAAAATAGCTCCAGCCGCAGTTTTTTCTTTTCAAACCACTTTGTTGAAAATAGCTCTCTGGTGTGTCATGTTACAGGTTGACCACGTCTCAGTGACACCACAACATTTGTTGCTGTTTATACTGGCTAGTGTTGAACCCTGCAAACAGCAAAAAGATGGCTCTTCGTGAGATATGACGGCTTACAGAGGCAACCAAAGGCCTAAATGTTCCTAATGAGAAAAACTGTGTCATCTGAAAGTTTATTAGAATAAAGATACAACTTCCAAAACCTTCTGGCTCATTTTTACTAAGAACCTTCATCAGGATGTGCAACAAGTAATAAAATAAACTCAGTTTATATGTGCAGCATAATATCACATGAAATCGTGAACAGTGGAGGTTTTACTTCAGAGCAGGAAGAAATGAAATGTAATGTAAAAACAAATGCAATTGAAATAAAACAAAGAACAATTGTTACTCATAACAGCATTTCATTTATTAAACAAAAAATGAGAAAATAGACCTTATACATATCTTTGTGTTAGATTTCATATTTTAACAAAGTTGGCTTTCAGTGAAGGAAGGAAGGAAGGAAGGAAGGAAGGAAGGAAGGAAGGAAGGAAGGAAGAAAGGAAGGAAGGAAGGAAGGAAGGAAGGAAGGAAGGAAGGAAGGAAGGAAGGAAGGAAGGAAGGAAGGAAGGAAGGAATGAAGGATAAAACAAAGAAATAAGGGGGGTATAAAAGCTTTTGACAAGTTTGGCAGCATGGATTATTTTGCATCTTTGTTTTTTTTTTTCCCTTTAGTACTAAAGTTGGATTTTTATACATCATTTGGGCAGTGAAAAAATTCAGAATCAGGTACGAACTACAAGAGGTTCAAAAGCTACACCCTTACTTAACATCGTCGTCCTTCTAGTATCACAGAAACCATCCAAGACTTAATTGATTGCTTTAATTTTCAGTTTTCAGCAGAGTAAGTTAAACAAGAACGGCCAAGGAGAGAGAAAGAGCTCGAGTAAGAAAGTATTGAGGTTCAAGAAAAAAAAGACGGACAGGAACAGCATGAGAGATGAAAGAAACCTTTAATGTTGTGGGGTATTCTGGGCACACCACACAGGTTTCTAATTCACACAAGGGCATAACAACTTACTTATTATGCCGGTCTGGTATGTCCTGAGATAACCGTGAGTGTGAGGACTGGGAGAAGAATTCCCAGATGTGAAAACACAAAAAGAAGACGCCTTTATCTAGGTTTTATTATATTAAATACTGAAATACAGCCCATAAAATGCTGGATATTCAGTTCATATTTGACTTTATATGAATAATACATTTAAAGCTTTGTATTGAAGTGTGTTTAGATGTAGTTTCCCTCTTGATGTGATGCTTACAGCTATGATATTTAAGTACACAAAAATCAGAGGAGAAAATTGGTGTGTATCCTGCTGCAGAGATGTTCTTTTTAAGATTCTCTCCGCAGGACAATCTTTCCAGAGTCTGCATCCACGTTTATTACTCCTCAACCGTCCCGTGTGGTTTAGCTTCACCGCTGTGATAATTATTCCAACATGTCGCAGAGCAGAAATTAGATCTGGGTGTGGGCCAGCCCCCATTTACTCTGTAAAATCCAACAAATGTCTGAGGACAAAAACTACAATTTAGCAACTGCTCAATACAGGAGTGAAAAACAATTGGGGTTGCAATGTCAAAGCTAAAATGAAGGAAAGGCTGCCTGAGAGAAACACTCTGCTGCATCAGAATGTCCAAAAATCTGCTTGTGCTTATTCAGACAGTGTTTCAGTGCCTCGCATGGCTGGTCATGCATCAATTTCTCTCTGAGCATCAACTGAGCATGAAATGTGAGAAGGCAACCACAGATCCAAAGTGACACGAAGAGGCTTAAAAATCGTATAAATGAGAAACGATAAACATAAAGAAAAGCTTGAAGCATAATAATCTGATGCAGTAAAGATGAATACTAAAAAAGTTGCATCAAATAATGTCTTCCATGTGAATTTGTTACTTTAAGACAGACTTTTAGTTATTTTTTTTCAGGATTACTTTATTGTTATTAGTGTTTTATAGAGCCTAACAACACAGCAGTTTCTGCTCCTTTTGTTGTCGTTAGATTGTCTTGGTGGACAGAAGCTATAAATAAAACATCAAATGTGATCCTATCAAGTCCTTCCTGTTGTACTAAAACGCAGCAGGGAACTTCATGCTTAGTACTAAATTCATGCTTTTGCTTTAGTATTATTGCTAGGGGAAAAATACTTCCTCTTAGCCTAATATTGAACAGTAAAAAACAGAATTAGAATCCAAATCTTCATGTGAGAATAGAGTCATGTGAAAACAAGAAGAAAACTTGTTTTCTTTTGGGAAACATTTGCTTCTTATGATCGCATCTCATTTTTTATTCTTGGAGGAGAAAATTTGATGGTAATTAACAAAAACAAAGCTTCTTTCACTCATGAAGCAAACAAATAATAGGGGCTTTCTAATGCTCCCCCCTCTTCTAGCTGAGACCCCTGCTCAGACCAGATGAGGGTAAAACTCTGAAAGGCGGATTTCCAACAAAGAGAAACAGTAGAAGCAGCATGGTCACCCCGTGTGTTAAAAGCTCTTTGAGAGCTCACCTGTTCATCATTTGCTTGGTTTACTTTATTCAGTGATGTAAATTTAAAAACATACATAAGCTGTTTGTCGGGTCTTAACGTGAAAAAAATGCTGTATATGTTTGCTAAAACTTTAACAGGCTGTAATTTAGATACAGTAATAACTTAACATCATAGGTATGTCTAGTTAAATGTTAACATTATATTCAAGATGTTTTCACTTAAAATGATTAAAAATAGATGTGTCTTATTCTGTGATGGGCAGTACTCAGGCTCTAGAGAAAAATAAGATCTGTTATTTAACCCAAAAGCAAAAAAACCCCTGCAAATTTCCTTTACTAGGGATTTGAAATGGCTTTATAAATACTGAAGATTTGCCCTGCAACATAAATTAAATCTTTTGTTCAAGTCTTTCAGGGACTGTCAGAAGATTTACAAGTGACCTTTTTTAAATTACAGTCATCTTAAAAAAACATTAATTTCAGAGCACATTCTGCTACAAATCTTTCCTAAAAATTTCTCATCTCTTCTTTTATACATGAGCATTAATGAGGACAGGAGATCTCTCTTGAACATGATGACTCTGGAGAGTATGATGGGAGTTTCTACAACCTGGATCTTAACAGGAACAGAATCCTCAACTGGCTGCCAAAGCAGCGGTTCAGATCTTATTAGGTATTTTATTAGGCTTGTTTCGTTAGGATTCTATAAAGCTGTGTTTACTGTACCGCAAACACAAACAGTTTCAGGTTTCTCATAAGAGAAACTAAACCATGCAAAGTTTTGTTTGCTAATATATTAAAGTTTGAGTTGGATTGGATTCAATGAGATTAAAGGTTCAAGAACACAACCTACATTAGTAAATAATTTAATTATCAAATGTTCTTTTTAAATAATAGGGTTCAAAAGCAGAGAAGGGAAAATAAATAAGTAAAAAAAAAAATCATTTTTTTAAATATGAGTATAGTAAATGTGTCTAATAACACACCATAGAAGAACAAAGAACAAAGACCTAAACCATGGTGTACATTATTCAGTGAAATAAAAATGATTATTTAAAGCATGAGAAAGCAGCTTTAGTTCAGGTCTGCCACAATATTTGACAAGCCTGAGATCAGAGATGTTAATGCAATAAATGGAGTTAATATCTACCAGCTGGAAGGGTCACATTGTTTAATAAAATTGAAGGTGTCCTGTACCGTTTCTATTAAGGCGAACTGACCAATCCACTGCACACCTGGAATGGAAGACTAAGGCTGTTTAGCATTTTTATTTGTATATCTGAGGTATCATGTTACACAGCAAAACTATGGCTACTTTCAGGGAAATTGGATAAAAGAAAAAAAAAAAACTATGTATTTCAACCCTCCCGGCACCACTTTTAAACCCACCTTTCTCCAGTTCTGCTCTCAGTTTCCATCCTGAGACAGGATGCAGAGGGCTGCCTGTCAGGTCCATTCAGGTCAGATTAGCCTTACGCTGACATGAACCCAGCCTCAGTCACCCATACCGCTGCACTTATTCTACTTTACCTCTGCATAACGAAGTTCAGCCACAATACAACATGTTCAGCCATCTTTGAGCAGGAAGAATCCATTTTTTCTTCCAGGGTGATCTCTACTAACAGATCACTGATTCTATTTCAAATAAAATACCCGAACTGATAAAAAGTTACCAAATATCAAAAACTTCATCAATTTAGCCATAACAAAGCTGCTCTTTGAAAGGAATCTATGTGGGATCTGACCACCATGTAAAGTATGTTTATCCATAAAGTTGTGGTTTGTCAATCAAAGTGAAGTTTGAACCTAAAGCTTAGCCTGATTTATTTCATTTAGCTCTTTTTTCCTAAAACATATCAATTTTCTTCAGATAAATGAACAAAATCGTAAAGTTTTTAGGTAAAGACCAGAGAACAAGAAAAGCAAAAAGAAGTTAAATCAATGTTTTAGGAACAAAAGCCACGTTTTTCTGTGAAACAGAGGCCTCTATGTGTTTTCTAATCCAGTGCTGCCTGTGGGAGTAGTTTGATCTAGTGAAAAAAAAAAAAATAACAGATGTTTCTGATGTGGTCTCCCTCCATAAAGAGTTATCTTTGATTTGTAGCCATGGGCGTTTTCTCTGGACTAACCTACAACCTACAACTCCATGGGCGTTCAGGTTGAATTAATGGCGGTTTTCTTTGAGATCAAGCTAGTGCTGATCAGGGAGAGCTCTTCTTTCTGGGCCTCCTAGAAGGCACCAAGCCTGTGCAATTACAACAATTTACATACATATGACCGTATCCCCCTGCTAACAGTAAAATGGAAACTTGAAAATGTTTTATTTCTTTATCTGTAAAGCAATTAAGATTTTTATTTCATCTCTTAACTGAGATGCAGGAATCAGATGTAGCACAGATATAGTGACAAAGAGCTAAATACACAGCAAGTTGTTCTGCATGATAAAATAACCTGAAATCAGTCAATCTGTCCTTTTCTGTTTAACTTCTTTGAGTGGAGCGGTAGTCTGTACACATGTGAGTCAATTGGGGTTTATTGTCCTGATCAATTCATTTAGTTTCCACTCAATGTAGTTCTGAAACAAGATAGAAAACTATTAACTAATCCACTTTTTATTGTTTGATTGATGCGACTCTGTTAAATAGCTTGAGATTGTAAGTGTTGTAAACCTTTGCTTTAAGAATACACAAAATTATATTGTAATAATAACACAGAGGCACTAGTAATCACAATTAGACCTCTCATTTTTTTTCTTTTTCTTTTTTTTAACTAACAAAGCCTAAATAAACATTTCTAGTGACGGTTACATTTGTTATTATTTGTGTGATGTCTCCTAATGAGCATCTGGGTCCATTTGGTGACTAAACTGTGCAGACAGAGGATGGGGCCGGTCGCATAGAACTAGGATAATAAATAACAAAATAAGTTGTATTTTAGCAAAAATAAACAAATATATAAATAATATTGTAGTGTGTTGGGGCACCAGCAGTTAGTTCTCCCAGCATGCACTGGGCAGCATGTTCAGTATTAGTAGCTGCCAGTGCATGTCAATCTTTCCCAGGTTATTCAGGTACATTTTTTATTTGTTACTGTTCTTATGTCTGTTGTACCATCTGAGTTTCTGTTATAATCTGAAGTACTTGTTTGCCTCCCCATGAGTGAGGAAGGTAGGACCATTAATGACTTCTCCGTAGCAGGTGTACAAAGGGTTGTTGTTGTTCAATAAAAGAGAAAGTCTTTTGGGGTCCCGCAGTATACAGGGCACGGAAGTGTACACTAAACTGAAGGTACTCCCTAAGTTGTTATTGCCATAGCAACCCATTATTGCTACAATGTCACAAATGACAGTTCACCTATTTAATACAGTTACCCAAATGTTCACTATTTCAGCTCACCAGCTCTACTTTGGAGATAGATTAAAATCTTAAGATAAGCAGGTTTGCATTGTGATGCAAGTCTGCTTGTCATAAAACAACATAAACGCAACGGTCTGTCAGCACTAACCAAAGGCTTGTAGTCAGAATCCCCATGGGAAAAGCAGGTGGGTGAGGGCAGGGGGCACAAGCTGAATCCACCCGTCTCAATCTATCACACAGTGACAGGAACCATTAGAGCATGGAGGAGCATCTGTGGAGCCCCAGGTAAAATATATGGGCTGGCTTTGTTTTTACTTTATTTGAAAAAAAACTACAAGGGTATTTATGAAAGGAGCGTTTTTTGATGGTTTTACTGCTCACACACATGCATGATACATTGGATGTAAATCTTTGTTTGCAACTTTGCACAGTTCTCCTGACCAGTATCTGCAATGCCATCAGCTCAGACACTCACAGGCATTGCTATGGTTCAACCTCTCTGGCATGACCCCCTCTAAAACACCTGAGCTCACAGCCCACGCAAACTCCATCGTCTGTGTCATAAACAAAAACAGAGAAACACACAAGCCCCGAGCAATGACCTTGAACTAACGAGAGAAGTGCGAATAGAAAACAGGAGGTGAGAAAAGATAAAGTTTGACACTCACTAAGGGCCAGCTGGGCCTCCTCCCAGATTCGGGAAGGATTTTTTTGCTGTGTTCTTAGATGCAGGGTGAAAAATAAAAACAATTGCAGAGGGATATTTGCAGTTTTAAAGAAGTCTTTTGTGCTTTGAGGGTACTGATGGATGCTGGGCACTAACATCACATCAGGAAGACAAATCTGCTTTATACAACTTTAAAGTTTAAAAGCATTAGGTTTCAGAGGAGCGTTTTCAAAAGAATCTTCTAACCATGGTTGTGTTAAGTGTCAGCGCTGCAGGGACTGATAATAAATGCCCCAGAAATCACACACACATTCTCTCTCTAGAACATGTGGACAAGGAACATTGAATAAGGGAACAGTGGAGGCTAACCTAAAGAGAAATATTAGACAATGCATGAAGGGGGGGTTGTCCTGAAGATGCTTACACATAATTACAGGTCAAATGGGATTTTCTTTTAACCAACAAAACATGAATCTTCACAGCACTTTCCAAGTCTTTAACATTTATGTTACTCGTAAACGGAGCTGCAGCACTTCTACGAGCAAATAATTTACCTCATCATGCTACCTGCTAAACATTTTCTGATAGCATTTGTTTGTGAGCTAAATTAGGAGCTTTAATAGACTTTCAGTGTCTTGTATAGGAAACGAGTCTATTAACTAATGCTGTTCAGGAAAGAGTCTCTTAAAAACCTTTTTTTCCACATTTAACGGAACAATGGCATGCATCCATAGATACTTGCTATGTTGCATTTGAATGCTATAAACTCACTGGCTCAGTGTGTAGCAACACACAAACACAATTGGTTTAATAAGAAGCAAGCAACTGGAGAGCATCAGCATGATAAAGGTCAGTCTGAATCAACAATGTAATGACACTTCTTTTTCCACTTCTCAAGCAGCACATAATGTGGGAAGAGCTAATTAAAAGGCACCGTAAAACTGAAAGCTCCACACTGGCATCAGCTCTAAACACTGTACAAAGCTGCTAGACTATCTA
>JAUZNJ010037971.1:0-11251 GCA_034780135.1 Jordanella pulchra | reverse complement strand
GTTCGAATTCTACCGGCATTTAAAAACATGTAAGCATTTGGAAGCGCGGGCGCTCCCATCGTCCGTAAAGGGTTAAATGACATATTTTATGGGAGATATTAAGCCATGAATATTAAAGTGTAACGAGTCGGAGAGAACTGATGGTGCTTCAACTTCTAGAGGGAAAGTCATTTCTAAGAGGAACATTTGAAGCACTGCAGGAATTAATTAGGATGTATTAATGCGAAGCACTGAGTTCCTGTTATATTCACTTGACATTAGGTATATGCTTATCAGAGAGCTGGACAAACAACACATTTTTAATCAAAGATTGCTGCATCTTTAATAAATGTGAATTTAGGTACTGTCTTCTGAAACCAAAGCAGCTTTTGGGTCTACTAATGGATTTAAAGACATCTCAGAATAATTTAAAGTCTGCCTTTCAAATGTACCAAAAACAGTCTACAGGTTTTAAATGCTAAACACTGCCAGCAGGCCTAGCTTTATACTTTAAACATAAAAGCAGACTAAAAGATTGCTTAAAGTCTCTACATGTTTTAGAATATCATCACAGGACCCAGAGTGGGTCTTGCTACTGTTTTACAAATGTGCATAGCTGTAAAATCAGAAGAGGACTGTACATGTTTGACACAAAGGTGTTCAAAAACTGACTTAGCTTAAATATATTCACATTTCTGAATCTAGACTTTGACCTCATTAAGATGCGATTAAAAGATTGTCACAGTTAAAAGTTAGGAGTAGGTCAAACTTTTCAACATAATTGTAATTCATGCATTTTTTTTCATCTATAATCTTGTGTTAAAGACACAGTCATTTTTCTGGCCAGTGATGAAAAGTCGAGTTATATTCATCCTAGTATTTCTAAAGATTTCAGTCGAGCCCTGAAAGTACTAAATGTTTGGAGATTAACATACAGAAATATAATTTTTTTAGTTTGTTTTTTTTTTCTCCATGTGACGATTGTGCACTCCCCTTTCCAATGCCGACCTGGGCAGCTGCCCTTTTGGATAGGGTTCCTCAAAGAGAATCTTTTTTAGCGATTATTCCACCAGAGCTTTCCCAAAAATCTGCACATTTACAAACATTTACGCACCAAGGCCCTGTCCAATGGAGACAAAGACTATCAAAAAGGATCTAAAAAACGAGCTTATGCAGAACCAAAGAAAAATGAACTGCTTTTAGCAATGACAGGTCTGTGTTAGAACAACACCTAAACAACAACATACCTGGGAGGACATACCCTGATCATCTCTGTGTGGATAGGGGCTAAAGAATGTTGTATCTGTAGAAGTTAGCTGTTGTTTTACATATAAGCAGCTCTTATTTGGTGTAATTAAAAATCCAATACCCAGTTTTCTTTTCTATGTAGTAAATAATATTTTAGGGATGTATAACAGTTTATCAAACCTAATAACTTGCCTACATCTCAGCAAATGTGAATGTGGAGGAAGAGAAAGCAAAACAGGTGATAGTAAAAAAACAATAAAGTTGAATGATATATTTAGTTGCTAGAAAAAGTGAAATACATAGAAAACAAAAAACATAATTTGAGATTTTTGTCTTCTTTACGTTTTTTTTGATGTAGCAAGAAATATATGAAAGTAACAAACTCTTTTGGTTAAAATATCCTTCTAACACATTGAGAGTAGGTTGTTAAAAGTTTATATTTATGTCTTTCTTTGTGCCCAAAATACTGAAAGTTTCCATCAAAGTTGGACAAAGGAAATAATTTGGGCGTTAGCCAACCTTAAAACAAAAAAACTACAACGGCAGCAGCATAAGAAGAAATTATGTTTATTAGCAGTAATATCTTTGTCAAAGTATGCAGTGCAGTTATTAGTAGAAAGGTATTTTATGACATTTAATGCTATTCTTATTTTTGAAAATCCACATTTGAAGTTATAAGTGCTGCCCATGAGTAAGAGGAAGCTCTTTAAGACCCTAGAATTTACAAGCAAATATCTATTCAAATATGTGTATGTGTTCAGATTATTTAGACACTTTGTGAAATAAAAAAGCAAGAACCACAAGTGCAGAAACTACACATCGCCACCTATGGAGCTGAAAGTCGTTTTTTTTTTTTTTTTTTTTTATGGTCAACAGCAAGATGCTCTCAGCAGCAGTAGATTTAGAAAGCTGGTGTCTTATGTGCTTCTTTCTGTATGTTTTCTTAGCTTGAGGTCCACGAGGCCAAGGCCATGTTGGATAACCACCCACAGTGGGACATCCCCGACACAGAGGAGGAGGACGAGGAGCAGGAGGACAGCGACGGCATCGAGGAGAGCGACGACGAAGACGAGGACAACGATTGAAGGGGCAGAAGGAAACGCATCAGGCCCCTCCCCCGGAGCGGATGCCCATTTACTAGTGATGAGGAGAAGCCGTGCCTGCCATAAACAAAAAAAATTAAACAACAACAAAAAAAACCACACAGAATGAATAAATCACTGAGGAGAGTTTATACACTCAGAATCCACCACCGTTTTACTTTTACAACGTCATAAACTGTGACCCTACATCTGTCTGCCCCGTTTCTACAGAGACTTGTTTCAATGGGGATTTCTGTGAATACTAACAGGCCTGAGTGTGCGAGTAAATGAGTGTGTGTGTGTGTGCTGTGTAAAGTGTATGTGTTTGTACAGGAATGAGAGCGAAACGGTTTGGACTAAAGGACCTATTACTATAAAACGGGCTCTTTTCCTCGAGGCGGATAAATAACAGCTACATCTATTTGCAAAACTAACAGAAACCGTACGGAGATTGTTCCCACACTTTCTTTCGGTTTTAAAATCTTTCTGCACCAATTTTTTTTCTCCTCACCAGTGATACTTTCTGTTGTATACCTTATCTGCAGAGGTGAATATTAAAGAAGCAATTTGTCTTTTGAGTCCAGAGGGGCACAAGTTTATTTTATTTTATTCTTTTTTTACAGTTTTTTTCTCTCCCTACCCAGCATCACATCTGGTTTTTATTCCTGCATGTTTTTTATGTCATTTACATTTAGGGAAAGAATCTCAGTTTATGTCCATCAACGGTGACAGCTCTGCCCTGAAAGAAATTGTTTATTTGT
Source organism: Jordanella pulchra (assembly GCA_034780135.1). Classification (NCBI taxonomy): domain Eukaryota; kingdom Metazoa; phylum Chordata; class Actinopteri; order Cyprinodontiformes; family Cyprinodontidae; genus Jordanella; species Jordanella pulchra. The sequence continues at coordinate 8,181 of JAUZNJ010037971.1, read as the reverse complement.
GTTTACAACAGTTTGGTTAAAATAAGAAAACAAAGAAAAACTGCTGGAACTCGTAATATTTCGTTCTGAGTTAGAGACAATAACAAAATTTACAGTGTTAATAGATGATATGAAAAAATATAAATGCCCCCGTCAGAATTTGATGATATATTTTCCACTTTCATTTAGTGCGTCCAGACAAAGATTTCCCATTTTTTAACGCACCTTTGGACTGTAATACAAATCTGAAAGTTTAGGGTAAAATGTTTTGATTAAAAAATAAGAGTAATCTTGTAATTCTTTTCTTTTCTGCTACTTAAAAACTACCTCTATCAAAGAACCTACAGCACATATTTTTTTCTCTTCTGTAAATTGTAATCAGAATGTCAGAGATTGGACATGAAGAGTTGCCAGTGTCGGCCATTGAAATTAGTGCATCTCACTCTGAGAAACAAACAAACAAAAAGCCTTTTAGCTTTTGCGACTAAGATGTGGATCTACGCTCCTAGAAAGGTTCTTTACTTGGTTTTCCTCTTGATTTCTTTTTCCACAGTTGTAGCACATTCCAGCATAGTTTGCTATTGTCCTGCAAAGCCTTATGAATGCAACTGAAGAAACACCACATCCTCTGTTGGTTCCTCCGAGCAGAAAGGATTTATTTTCTCTGTAAAATAAAAACATAAGTGTTTCTTTATAGTGACCTAGAATTCCACACTGTTGGGGTTGCATATCACTCACCTTGTCCTCAGTTAGTGTAGTTATTTTTTTTAATTTTGGGTAAAATATTTAGAGGCTTGAATGTGATGTTTCTGCCTGTTGGAAGTTACTTTTGGTTTCAGACTAAATGTCCTTTATTTCTGCCCATAAAGCAGAACCAGCTGACTTTTGACCTTCGTTTATGAACCTGAGGTTTGCAAAGAAAGGGAGATATTTGTTCTTTAAAGTATTTTGTCTGAGTTGAAAGGTTTTATTATGTAATCCATCTTTACATGTGTAAAGGTAAACTCTCACTGAGTTGCAAACTTGGCAGTTTTATTTCTTACTACTTTTCATTAAAAAGATCTGTTTTTTTTTTTTTTTCTCCAAGGTGCATACTGATTACATACATGGAAACATGGGAGATGTTTTTGAATATTCATGGCCATGCCCCATCAGTAGAGCACATGCACAGAAAGTACCCCCGGTGACAGGTCAGAGCAGCTGTAAGCCAGCAGGTACTCATCGTTCTGCAACAGAATGTAGCATCTGTGAATTATGCTGCATGGGAGGAAATTTAAACCCAAAAAGCTGCATTGAGGCTCCACCATCCCTCCCATGATAAACCTTATCCAGGTGACTGATAGTTTGGACAAGGGACTACTCAAATGACTATGGATCTACCACTTTTGTTTACAAAGAAGCTGTCATTGTAAATGGGGAAAAAATCTATATTATTTGTATTTAAAATCATTTCAAATAAAAAAAATCAAAACAGTTTGCTGCTGTTTATCCAATCTGGTGTCATGGTGTACAGTTCTAGAGATATAAGCTGGGTTTCCAAAAGTTGATCAAGAACATCTATAGCTATTATTGTACTTTTAAGATTTAAGGAGTATTTAACCACACCAATTACCAGACTATTCCGCCATAATTTATATTCAGCATAAATCGCTTATGGACCTCATTTTGATACTCATTAAAAAAAAGTTTAACTAAACAAATGCACTTAGCCTAATCATATACACTTTAATAATGTGCTCTGAGTGGGACACTTTTATCTGTAAGGTAAAAGGTTTTTGTTAAGTAATCCAAAGGATCCCTTTCACTAATTAGATGATTTTTACTAAATGAAAAAAAAAAATATATATATATACTGTATATTTATTATGGGTTGTACAATTAATAAGGCAAGGTGTGTAAAAGGGCCACAGCTTATAATCAGAGACCCATTCACTTGCTTGACAATTCATAACAACAAAGCGATCTAAGGAAACAAACTTATAAAAATGTATAAACCATCCAACATCATAACCTCCCATTCTACTGATAATAAATGCTATAAAACTATTGCTGCCAGTAAACACTGGAATCGTATTATTTGCTGATTTATCAGAGACATTAAGACCGACATTACCCCCTACACCAGGAAAAAAATGTGAAACTCAGCCATTTGGGTTTTTTTATTAGGGGCATGATGTTGCAACAGATTTGAAAAGTATTTTTGAATAGCGCTAACCACTGCCCCACCTGCACACCCAGGAAATTGAGATTCTTTACCACTAATCCCTATCACATTCTATTTTTCTGGACCTTGACATGCTACACTAAAGCTAGTGCACTTCAACTTCAGCTGTTTCCTTCTTAGTAGTGATCTTCCCAATCGTGTTTTGTATTCATGAAACAGAAAAGTCAATGGAATGAACTGGCAGTCTTAAGATCCACTGCACTGTAGGTAATGCATGCACTAATAAGCATTTATTTTTTAATGGGTTGACTGTGCACACGTTTAGACTGTTGGGTATTTTGCCAAATGTTTACTAATATTCATTAATTAAAAAAAATATATATACATATGAATAGTTATATATTCAAAGGGTTGTTTTGTATTTGTAAATGCATTGTTCAAATAAACCTTGATTAAAGCTTAAGAGAGAAAGCTTCATCTTTCGTAAACGGACATACTGTGTTAACACAAACAAAAACAACTCTTACAGTATCAATATCAAAGTAATATTTGCAAAAAAACACTCACTGGAGGTTACCTATCTTCACTTTAGGAACGGGTGGGTGGAGTCATTGTCATTTATTGACGCATGTAAAACAGTGCAGTGAGTTATTACACTTTCCTGTTACAACCCAATGACAGTGCTTTAATCTGCTATGTCAGGCACATCCAGCTCTTTGTATTTTTATGTCATTTTTCTTTAAGTGTCTCATAAAAAAGAGTGACTTAAAGACAACCAGCACTGACAACCTGACCTTTTTTTAGCACAATGCCACTTGTCATTATAAAGGTAAAATTTAACATTTATAACAGATTTTAAACTGTATGTTGCAGAAGAGCCATGTTTCCTGTCATGTTATATTGTCTGTTGTTACAGGGCTGTAGCTCAACGAATTGAAATCCTGATAAAAGTCTGATTTACTTTAGTAATTTAGATTGAAAAGATAAGATCATTCGATCTGGAAATCAGAATAATAAGAAAATATAAAAATATGTTGGTTTAATGAAAAGCATTATCACTTTTTAAACATTATAGCCAAGTAGAACTGGATCTAAGCAACCTTTGCATGAATTACTGCATCATTGCAACCAACCAATGAAATCACTCTGTTGCGTTGCTGAATTGTAACTGAAGTCCAGTTGCTTTAATAGTTTTTCCTTCCACTTAACTTTCCAATATTAGTTCTTAATACAGCCTTCTGTGAACTGTCAGTCATTTTAGCACTGACCTGTTGTGGCCTCCACTTTCTGTAGAGCATGTTGATGAATTTCTAATGGACAGCTGCCGAATCAGTAATCCTATAATGTGAAATTCAATATTCTTAATAGGTTGACCTTTTATTAGTTGTAACCCACAGAAATAAACACTTAATTTCTCTAATAATTCAATGTCAATTTCTGAAATTAAATACTTATGAATTTTCACGTTATGTTTCATAAAGATAAATGACGGGGGGGAGGGGGGGTGAACAGGTATGGACATTTTTTCTCATTGATCAATATCTTTCTAATTTTACTAATGTCTAAAACTCTCCAACACTTTATCGCATCGTTTCCTGGAAAAGTGAGTGAGTAGCTTTGTAACAAGATAGGAAAATCATCCACGCCGAAATCCCCACTTTAACGACACTCTTATCAACTTGCGTCCAGGTGAGCCCAAACCTGGGCTACGCTTTGACATTTTTTTCTTTTTCTTTACTTTTTTAAATAAAACGTGACTCTGTAAAACCCGCAGAGACTTTGAACCGGCTGCTTTCCAGCCGCACCTACAGAGGAGGAGAAGTGGAAATCGACGAGTCAGACAGAAGTGGACGCTGCTGTTCCTGCAGCTCCTGCTGCTTCATGCTTCCGACTTGTGGTGCTGCTTGGATAATTCTCAACCATAATCAACCACATGGAGAGAGGTAAATAGAAAATTGCCCGTAATGCATGATGAACAACACATTTTGTTTGTATCGATAGACTCTGGGATATGCTGTAATTGTGCAATATGTGAGGGTTGAAAAAATACATAAACGTATTTTTTGATGCAGGCCTTTTTGCTGTATTGCCATTAATGCCTTCTGATTGACATTCCCAGCAATGTGCAAAGGGATTTGCATGCATTCTTTTGTCTTAATTTTAATCCAAACAGTTATAGTTGTGAGCATGTAAAGCATAAATATTTTGTTCAATTCCAAATATGCCACTTTCTAAATAATAATAATAATAAAAACAGAGTGCCATAGGGTTTTAAAGTCACTAATTAGAAGTGCAAATTAGAAGGGAAAATTTTCCTGTCCTCTTCCTCACCCCAGATCTGTATGTCCTGTATAAAAAGCAGATCAACCTTCATCATCCTCTATCCGTGCAGATCTGAATCTGACCGTTTTGTGGCTAAGCCAAACCACAAAGTGATGGATATGCAGTAAATAGAACGATTCTGTGGAAGATGTAAAGCTTCTGTTTTTCTTTATTTAAAGCAGATTATAAAACAGCTTGCCACACTGTTGGTCCTTTCTGGTAGGTAGGCTGTTGGAGACTTTTACATCAAAAACAAAAGTGTCGTACAATGCTAAGTAGGTTACAATGAAAACTTTTGACAAAGCTTTAGCAAAAACTAGATATGAGCTGAGACATAAGACAGATACCAGTTTAAAGGGAACTAGACAATTAAAGTAAAACGAAGGAAAACCACAATAAATTTACACTGTTACAGACTAATTATAGATCAATATAGATGTCGTATTTGGTTACACATATTTCAGTCCTCTACTGTTTCTTCCTCCAGGCTGTCATGGGGTCCTAATGTCGTTCTACACTTCCCGACTGCCATTGTGTCGGATGGGGGTTGAGGGTGCCGTGGACCATTCCCCATTTAAAAGCACACTTGCAAGGCTAGTTCCTATAGCTGCAGTCTCTCCCAGCTCCAGTAAAAGAACCCAAAACATTTCATAATTTTATACTGAAGTATTACTACTCTTAGCTGAGCACACTTTTTTTTAGCTTTTCAAATTTTGTTGGAGTAAAAATGATCACATTTAAATCAGACCCAGAGAGATAGATAAAGGTGTTCTACAATATATGATGTGACAAAAAAATGTAATGTTTCTTTATTCCCTCCAATTTGGAGGGCAACTCTGGGCATCCTAACAATTTTATTCACTAAGAGTTTTGCCCCATCTGGTGATCAACTCTGTTGCATCTCCATTTTGTGGACCAAGTTGCCTTTCATATTTGCACCATTGTGATTGCTGCATTTTTATCCTTGCATTTTTATATATATGTCTTTTTGGTGATTTGTTTTGTTTTTGCGTGTCTTCTTTGAATGCAGAACTTTCTTTCACAGTGTTTTTTCTATTGTTTTTTTCTCTTACTTTAAGGCATTTTTGAATGTGTAGTTGTAATATTTGCATAAATATTTGCATTATATTTTGTTGTTCATGCTGCATTTAACTGTTTTCTGTGTGTTTTTATAGATATATATATATATATATATATTTATGTGTGCATGTGTATTTTTGTGTGTGTATAACACAAAACCATCTCAGCATTTTCTTGCTAATAGCTTCGGAGTGAGACGTTGGCCACACTGTGTCATATGAAGCCCTTTTATGCAAAGCATTGTAGATAACAAAGCACGTTTCCTTTGGATATGTGTATATGGTAATAGAAGACTTCTTTCAGGGACAATCTTAAAAGCACTTCCGTGTGAAGCCTTGTCTTCTTCACAGGCATTTTTTAAAAGACAAACAATAATATCGGCTGCATTGTCTTTGTCAATACTTACCCTTAAACTAGCAATAAAACCACTGAAATTAAGCTAAGTGGTCATGTTGTGGCAGGACTAACATTTAGTCAAAATAAGCTATTTTCAGAAACTTTGCAATTAATTTCATTCACATCATCACTCAGAAAATGTAAAAAGAAAAAAATAAAACCAGGACAAGGAGAGTTTGTCTAAAAACAAGACATTTTTCTATTTTAAAACAATTATATGCTGTGGCACATGCTAGCCTTAGCTGTCTCAAGCTGGTTGCTAAATCTTCAGTTGTTATTGCTACATTACATCACAAATAAAGTAAAGATAAAAAGGAAACCTACACTGAGAGGCAACATTTAACCTAGCTGTTGGAACAACATTTTGGTTTTGTTAATTATTATCCCTCTTTTTTCCTCCCTCCATCATGTTGCCTTGTTAGAGTGCTTTAGTTCATTATGCTGTGTTTATACAGACAATATAATCACTGTTATACTTCTGACCATTATTTAAATGAGCCAATCTAGACAAAAAAGTTATTTTATGATAATATGTTCCATTCTCCCTTATCAAACTTTGTTTAGTGCTAATGACTACCGCTTTTGTGTTAATTAATTTGTGCATGTGCGCCTCACATAGTTATATGTTTAGACAAGTTGAGGCTTTCTCAATCTCTGAATAACAACAATGGTAAAAATCACATTTATTCCTAAAGAAAAACAGTAAATCCAAAATTGCTAAGGATTATCCTTAAAGCGCTTAAAGGTGATAAATAAAGCTGAGGCACTGGTAAGGAAAATAATAATAGCAGAGAAAAAGACTTGCTTAGAGCATGGGATTATAGAGCTAGGTTTCTGTTTCTTCCTTATTTCCCACTTGCTTTTATACTGTCATCTAAAAAAGAGAATAAAGATTAGCTAATCTATTCTGAATAAAAAACTTGGAGGTCAGATGTCACAAATGTTTTTGTCCTGTAGTACATTTTGTCCAACTCTAGAAAAAGCAACAATCTCCCTATTGTATACTACATAATGCAAACAGTGAAGATGACAAGGGTTTCCCACTTGCAAACCATGTAGAAGTCTTTAATTTTTATTGTAGGTATTCAACTCTGAGCAACAAAGTAAAATAAACCAAAAAGACAAAGTAAATTACATTGTTTAGTTTTTCAATAACTAAATTGCATTTCATTGGAAGACAGGTATCGGACACATCAAAAACAAGAAAACAAAAAAAGGTTTTCACACACTGGAGGAGGGAGTTTAGATTATTCCTTCATACAGATCTGCAATACGGACTTCCAGCTCCCTTCAAAGACTTATGGTTGGGTTCAGGTCAGGGGAGTGGCTTGGCTGCTCCAGAACTTTGAGATGCTTCTTGCTGAGCCAACTCTTTTCCTTGCTGTGATCCACAAGTCAATGTTATCCTGAAAGACTCAGAAATGACTCATCTTCAATGCCCTTACTGAGGAAAGGACGTTTCTGGTTTAGATGTTCTCCATCTCCAAGCTTAATGGGTTGTACTTCTTCTTCTCCTTCCTCGGGACATGGTAAGTGGGGTTTAGTCCGAAAAGCTCTATTTTTGTCTCATCAGACCACATGGCCTTCATCCATTTCGCCTCTGGATTATCTAGATGGTCATTGGTAAACTTCAGACGGACCTGGACCTGCCCTCACCTGAGCAGAGGAAACTTGATTGCTCTGCAGAGTACTAGTGGTTTTCTTTGAGACAGATGTCCCAGCTCTGCTCATGTTATCAGCCAGGTCCTGCTGTATAATTCTTAGCTGGTCCCTCACCTTCCTCATGATTATTGAAGTAGCATGAGCTGAGATCTTGCTCAAAGCCCGTACTAAGGGAGGTTGACCCTTTATCTTGAACTTCTTCCATTTTCTTCTAATTGTTTGATTGAGTGTGTGGAAAGGTCTCGTTTTTTACATGGGAAGTGAGCTCAAACAGGTGTAGTACAAATGATTGGAGAACAGGAGGGCTTTTTAAACAAAAACTAACAGACCTATGAGAGCTGGAATTGTTTCTGGTTGGTAGAAGATCAAATAATAAATAAATAAATGCAATAAAATGGAAAGTACTTGAAAATCATTCAGTGTGATTACCTGGATTATTGTTTCATTCCATCACTATCAGATGAAGAACACCTATGATAGAAAATGAAAGAGTTTAACATGCTGTGCAAATAATCCTGCAAAATCTGCAGTGCTCTCCCCATTTTCTCTATATATATATTTTTCAACAAATATATATA
>JAUZNJ010037970.1:0-11251 GCA_034780135.1 Jordanella pulchra | reverse complement strand
GATGGATGGATGGATGGATGGATGGATGGATGGATGGATGGATGGATGGATGGATGGATGGATGGATGGATTGGTGATTTTTTATTTATTTTTTTCTTAACTGGGGGTATGAATTTGTCCATATGCAGTGGCAAAATGGATGAAGGTAAATACTGGATGGTCCTGGAGAACAGCTTCTTACATGCTGCAAAGCACCTAAGACTGAGATGGAGTTCCACCATCTGTCAGGAGAGCAACTATAAACATGCATCTAGAACTAGAATCAAACTCGTTGATTGAAACATTTTAATGCGAATAAAGTTCAGACCAAAATCCAATTGAGATTATTTTGCAACACTTGAATACTGACGTTCAGATGTTTTCTATCCAGTTTGAACTCTGCTGCTAAGAAGAATATCTGTGCAAACCTGGTACAGACTTGCTACTTTAATTACATACCCTTTAATTTTGACCCCAATTAAACTCCGTAAAATGTCAAAAGGTTGCAACTTCAGGTAGTTGTAATGAAGTGTAGTACCCGGACCATTAGATTTAATTTGCTCTTGGATTTTATAGGGCTCAGCTACATTTTCTATAGTATTTAGTATTTTTTTAATCTTAATCAGAAGAAAACTTTTTCAGCATTAAACAAAGACACATTTTGTTGTCCTGTCGTGTTTTTATGTAGGATGTTTGGAATGAACACATGCACTTAAAAGGTTTTTGTTTTTCCACGCATGATCCCAGTCAAATCTGGACTACCACTTTGACCTTATCTTTTGTTTCTCAAGTGTATATTGTAAGCAGCTTGTGAGGCTTTATAAAGACTTAGCCGGCAGGGCTGTCGTTGCTGTGGTGGAACATTTGGACCTCTGGCAAGTGTCAGATTTTCAGCTGCACATGAAATCTCTTAACCCAGTTCTTCCTCTTCCCTCTCTTTCTTCCCGCTGTCCCTCTTTCCCTCCCTTTCTTTCTCTCTCACCACCATGCTAACAAGCTGGCTGTGATTTATTTTTCATGTGTGGCATTGCTAGTCTCCACTATTTTTTCTCCTCTTCTTTTTCTTGAGCCTCTAAAGTCTTGTGCCAGCGGTTAGCCTGGTGCCCAGCCCCTTAGGGGGAGCGGGCAGAGCTGAAATGTAGCCAGAGCAGCTGCACATCACCCCGACTGGGCAAAAGTCCTCCAGATGCGCCGTCACTGGGAGGCCATAGATGCTTTGATTTCCACATCCATCATTATTGGCCAGTTTGAATGTCATGCACTGTGAGCCCAGTTGTCTAATGCCTCCGGCTGGCCAATTGGGGCCACTCCCTGCAATTACAAATATGGCCACTTGTTCCAGTTTAGAGGCGAGGCCAGAGACAAAAACCAAAGTGCCAAATGATCATCGTCCTCGGTAAATAAAAAGCAGACATCTTTCCTTTTTGATGTTTTGTATGTGCGTGCCTTATTTTCACATGCTATGGCGCAATCACATTTGAAAGCGTTTTGCGCTCCGAACATAACAAGAAGGGGGGGGGGGGACCAATCAAAACAATAACTGTGGTTCCTTTTGACAAAGCCTTTGGCTCACAGTTGTCAGAAGATGTAAGCTGACTCATCCACACAAGAAGGGCATGTATCCCTGGGAGCGAGGGGCAAAATGCTATGATGAATCCTCCCCTCTTTTCTTGCCGCTCTTCAGTGAGCCTGCTTGGATTAATTACATGACTAGTAGCCGGTTTAGTCCTATTATTTTTTTTTCTACTTATTATACTTTTTTTTCCCCTCCCTATTTTGCCTAGATTTTATTCTGCTCAGGACTTTTCAGCTTCGCTCAGTGGAAATAAGAATGCATTGATTATTTTCCATCTTGCAAATATCCCACCAGCTGAGGAATAACATGCCTTCCCCCTAATTGGTTTGTTTATCTTGAGCAACAGACTCCGGGTTTGTTTGGACTCTGGCTGGCATCCACTCTCTGCACCGCTCCTCAGCATGATTACTCACCTTGGGAGGAGGCTGCCATGGCAAGGTTGATGTTCCCCACGCAGACATCAGGCTGTCATTCTTGCCGCTTATGTGACATCATTTGCCAAGACAGATTTGTTACAGGAGAAATAAATTCAGGCCTAAAAAAGGATTGATTTAAGGACAGGCTTGCAAGTAGGGAAGGAAAAAAAAGTCGACAGGAGGGATGGGGGCTCGGAGATGCGTTTCACCACTCAGAGGGCTCGAGCCAGATCCAAATAGGCTGCCAACAGAAAGATAGATTCTGGCTTCATGTATAATTGATAAACTGTATGTTCTAGGTGTCAGCTTTAAAGAGGGAGCTAGAACTATATCAGGAAGCTATTTTTCCCTCTCTGAGGCGAGCATCATTTTTATTTTGTCCTCCCCCGTTCTTTGGCTTATCTCCTCAGTTCAGAAAGCCCCGTTGAAAATGATCGCTTTGCTTTGAAGGCGACAGTTTAGGAAGTGTGGCATTAAGAGCACATCCTGTTCCCATGCCTATTAGAAGAGCAGGAATAGGGCAGATAGCCATCTGTAAAAGTTGAGTGAACATCCCGAGTTATCAGGATTAGCCATCTCGCTCTTGACACCTCACACATTAATATTAGCCATGGGAGAGTCTATCCTGCTGAAAGCAGCATAAAAGGATTAATGCAGCTCTTATCCTTTTGGAAATAATGCTCTTTATTGAACGGATCTGACACTGCAGAGGCTAATGATGACATTGAATGGAGCCAGAATAAGTAATGGTGTATCATCTCATGTGATTCAGGCAGAACAGTCGCTATTTGCATTCCAACAGCTCAAACTATTGATTGTGCTAAAGGCTTTTGGTTGTTTTTCCTGCGCAGCAGTGTGAGCGATGTTACTCAATCATCAGCATGCTGTAGATAATGGCGGTCAGATCCCTGTGGGTCCAATGACATGCTTTGTTCATCCTTATACCGCTTGTAACGGTACCACCGCTCAACACTTTGGGCTGCAGCTATTACAGTGCTTCGCAAAAATATTTACACCCTCAGAACTTTTTGACATGGAAATTTAGGAAATGTGGCGGTCAGATTTCATGAATAAATCCCACTGCAAGCAGCTGCATTGTGAAATTGGCATATTTGAGATATATATCTACACTGGTGTTTAATTTAATCTCACTATGAGCTCTGCTGATTTGTGAAAAGCTCAGTGTTTTTTTAGCGTACATTTGTAAAAGAAGACCAAATACAGCTCCGCCACTGTTCTCTACTTAAAGAAAATAAATAAAACCAAAGTCAAGATAGTGACAAACCCATTGAAAATCCATTTGAAATAGTTAACCAGGGCAAAAATCTTCATAAAGAGATTTATTTTAAGCCTTTAACATTGCTAAAAGGTTTAAATTAAACGTAGAAGCAACCAGGAAGGAAGTGGGAACTACGGAGGAGCTGTGGATATCAACAGCTCAGGTGGAAGAATATGTCTATTGGATGGATATTAATCATGAACTCCACATATCTAGTCAAGTTGCTAAAAGAAAGTGATAATAAGTTCTATTTGATCATATGATACCAACATGCACAGAGATAATTTAGTGGTACAAAATTTTACTCTCCATCATCCAGATCACACCAGCTTTTATAGGGAAGCTTTTTTGTTACAGATCAGGAAAGCTGCTCCAAGGATTACTGGTGCAGCTTAATCATAGCAGTCCAAGAAAAAAACATGCATGACTTAAAACTAGAGTGAATGTTAACCTTCAAGCAGATAAACTTTATCAAACATAAAACCAGAGCAACAACAGAACATGGGTCAAAGTCTATTCATATGTCGGTATATCATACTTAGCATCCATCCTTCATGCATTCAGAAACAGTCAAAGGTCTCCAGATGAGTAAAGCTAAATGAGACATACCTAGCATGACATACAGCTGTAGCTGCAGCAGAAGGTGGTACCAGAACATTTTTACACAGCTGACCAACCATGCACTCCACACTTTTAGATTTTTATTTGTTGAATATTTTTTCTAAAACATGCCTCATTTTCCCCTTACATCCCTAATCCATACGTTAGCTTATCTGTAATGAAATAAATCCCCATAACAATACATTGTAATTGGTAGTGATAATGTGTTGGAGAAGGTAATAAAGTGAAATACGTTTGCATGGTACCAATTTGTACAGGAAACACAACAAACCAGCGTGTCAACCTTCTATTCTTTCAAACACAGCGCGAGGTGGTTCAGTGTGGCTTTGCCCAGCCACATTAATACAAATAAATTCATATCCTGCAATTCAACTCTGAGACTTTTAGCCCAGCGTGTATGACTAAGGCTTCACCAAAGGAGGGTGGAAGTCCAACTCTGTACCCTGTCATTTCCTTTTTGACACAATAGGTTGTGGGATATTTTTTATTCTTTTTATAAAGAACTTCAAGTACCAAACAACTCCATGGTTGCTATTCCTTTTTTTTTTTAACATCACCCCCCCCGTGTGCTGAGCTCAGAATGAAGCTGCGTTTAAACAGGAAAGGTAACAGCAACCAGGCCCATGTGGGGAAACTAGAAAGGATTGTGATTCAGATGGATGCAGAAAGAGAGAGCGAGTCTCCTTGAACCCTAACACGATTTGATTATAAAGAGGTTAAACAACTGTAATAATAAATCTGTCAAGTTTTTAATACAATGTGCCATTTAGTGTGGGCATAATAACACTGAGAGGCAGACAAGTGGCCATCAGCACCACCTGAGAACATTGGCTCCGTTCTTTCTGCTAAAATTGCTGCTTCCCCCTTGGTGTTATATAAATATATGATCTCCTCCTTTAGCTGACAAGACACTAACCTTATCAATCAAAGCTGTTTTCTCCTCTGTTCCAAGGACTCGTGTTGATTTGTTTTAAGTGCGCTCTCCTTTGGTGGTTTTAATGAGTACATTGCATTCTCATTTCAGCTCTGCCTCCCTGCTTCTTAATGAGCAGATAAAGCCCCAATTATCAAGGCAAATCCCGGTTTCTGATCTGCATTACTGACTCTCGTTTTACCACACACAGCGGAAATGTGCATGATTGAGGGATCTGGGATGTTGGCCTGCCTTTCCAGAAGTTAGCGTGGTGTTGTGTGTGTCTGTTGATGTGCATGTGTGGAGACACAGGAGATGGCCAGATTAGATTAGATACAGCAAAGGCTGCATGGTGCAGGCCGTTTGTGCTCTGAATGTGATTTGGTTGGGAGGTTTGGAGCCCACTTTGGGTCTTGTGATGGGTGAAGGGACAGACTGACAGTGACAGTGGGGTGGTAATGCCTCTCAATGAGGAGCAATAGCTTCTGTTCAGCTCCCACCCTCCCAGCGCCTAAACACGTAGGACAGGTCTGGCACTGAAAAATACATTATTTTCCCTACCTACTGTATGTATACTTTCAACCAATCCAAACAGGTCTGATTCTATGAAATGAATAAAACTACCCTTATAGCTGTTTTTGGATAACAACAGTTGTTGATCAGCTCTGATATTAAGTCAAATGCAAAACACTTTGGATTTCGATTTCAATCAGCAATTGAGATGCACCAATAAAACTACAGGAGACTCCACTCCACAACTCAGGTATTGGCAGGACCACTATCAGTGCTTCAGACTAACACAACACCTGTATAAGTCAAGTTCTGCAGTTTGCAGCAAACTATTCTAAGAATGAAGATCATATATGGAGGAAACTAATGATAAAATAATCCATATAATTTTTGATCTAAATGCAAAACACTAAAGCCTGTTTCCCACTGGAATTGTTTGGTTAATGTTGGTTTTTCAAAGACGGATTGACCTGCTAACAGTCGGCATTTGGCTCCGTTTCCATTGACAAAAAAAGGTGCGTCTGACACCCTGCTGGCAGGCTGCATGGCTTTTGTCCCCCGGCGCTGCATGTCTGATGATGCTATCACACTGGCTTAGCATTGATGATGTCATCAGTAATCAGGAGAGTAAACAATGGAGAGCAAAATGGAGGGGAGCCAGGACGTACTAACTGTGCTTTATTGTTCGGCTCTTTTGTCCAACAAATCTCTCTCCCCAGTGCTGCAGCAGTTTTATCAATTGCAAGCACAGTTGTTTCAGCTTGTTAGATCACTGACTGGCGCAATGTTGTGAAGTAAATTTGTTGCTCTTAATGGTATTACGTAAATTAGCGGGTCGACCTGGGTCTGATGTTCCCACTGTATGCCAATCGGAGCCAAGCCATTTGAAGGCGATTTTAACCCGGGTCTCTTGCCAAGTCGTTTGACACAGTTTCACGCGGGTCAGTTAGCTTTTCCCGCTGTCACTAAAAGCAGATTGTTCACAGGTTTAATGTTTTTTTTGGCCAATGGGAAATTGGCTATCAGTGAACTAATAACTGTTTTTCTTGTCATAAAAAAAGTCACTTATTTATTTTCTCTATGCAGCGCCAATTCACAATATGTCATCTCAAGCCACTTCATAGAGAAAATTTATTGGACTTATACCATCTGTTGGGTTAAATGTATTTTTATCAAAGAAAACCCAGATACCTGTAATTGCATAGACTTTGAGGGATTTACTCCTCCTAGATGTGGTAACAATAGACATTTGCATTGATTCGTTGATGCTTTTTATGTTGGCTGGTGTGGTGTAGAGCAGGGGTGGGTAATTCCAGTTCCTGAGGGCTGGTATCCTGCAACTTTTAGATTCACCCTTGGTCCAATACACCTTAGTCAAATTGCTGAGTTACCTCAGAATGTGGTCAGTTCATCCTGAGTTCTCTCAATCATCTATTGATTCATATGTGTGATTTTTACTGCCATAAATCAAGAGCGCACATACACAATTTGCAAGCAGGATTTTACCTCCTTGCGTTAAAAACTTTAAAAAAATTCCTCTTTTCTTTCTTAAATCTTGCTGCACGTTTACAAAACGTCTCTCTTGCTTATGGATCAGACTTGTGCTTGCAAACCTCTCTGCACGCTCGAAACACCTTCTGCTCGCTTACAAAACAAGTGCTACCATTGCCAAGCATCTTCCAGCCAATAGAATGACAGTGTTCTGCTAGGTACGCTCGTTCTAGTGGGTGAGCTTGTGCGGCTAAAGCACATTGTGGCTGCCCACATAATGAACTGAAGCGGATCCATGTTGTTGGGTTTGGTGTTGCTAAAGTATTTTTTCCATATAGCTCGTGGACAAACTTTGGTTGTGCGCCTAATTGGCTTTATATTGTTAAAAGGAGTATTTGAAGTTATATTCTGGATCTGACAGGAAGCCAATGAAAATAAGCAAAATATCAATATATATATTTATAATAACTCTTAAATTTTCATTAGAACTCTGGCTGCAGCATTGTGGACCAGCCGAAGCTTATTAAATACTAATAACAAATGCATTGACTAGTTTCTCAGCATCACCATCGATATTTCTCATTTTTATAATAGTACGGAGAAAAGACAGAAATTATACCAACCCTGATTGAAAATTCCTTCCTTCCTTCCTTCCTTCCTTCCTTCCTTCCTTCCTTCCTTCCTTCCGTCCTTCCTTCCTTCCTTCCGTCCTTCCTTCCTTCCTTCCTTCCTTCCTTCCTTCCTTCCTTCCTTCCTTCCTTCCTTCCTTCCTTCCTTCCTTCCTTCATCAGTTACTTTTGTAGCTTCCATTTTAAATTGAACCTACACTTTTTGTTTACCATTACTCTGTTACATATTAACCTTAAGCATCAACTTGGATACCAGTTTTTAAATAGATTGGATTTTTTTTTCTTTTTCTATTTTTCAATACAAAAATATACTATATATTCTTTTGATTTTCTATATTTTTTGCTGCATTCAAAACTATTTCTTTTCTCTGCAGCGTCCTCTTTTTATTTGTTAAAAAAAGAAAAAAAGAAGTCAGTCACAATTGAAGAAGGCAGTTCAGACCTAGAAAACCAGAACTAGTTTTGGGCATGAGAAGCTCAATCGTTGTATCTCCACCCCTGGATAAACAATATCATATCAGTGCTCCCAGACTGCATATAAAAACCCAGATTTGTTTTCATGCAGCCTCATGTCTTTGGCTCTCTCTGCCTCCTCTTGGTCTCGGAAAGTGAAACATCATGTCTAGAACTTTGGCATGGAGAGCCCTGCAGCTCATGAAAAATGCATTTGCTCCAGCTCTTTTTCTAACTCCTCGCCTCTGATACTCCTGTCATATCATATCCATGTCATGTCAGTGTGTGTATTAATTATGTAGGAAGCACAGTTGAGCAGACAATATTGATGCATCCAAACAGACATCCTATGTATATGTAACTTGTTCAATTCAACTTTAGGGTACATATTGAGGAGTTAATCAGGGATAAGATGGTACTTTGTTTGTCATAGTAAATAGCTGAATGTTCGCAGGAAGCTCATTTTTTCCATCTGCCTCTCCCTTGGGTTCTGATTTATTTATTTATTTTCTTTCTTTCTTTTTTTTTTTTTTTTTACCGTCTCACGCAATTCAGCTGTTCTGGTCACTTTTTTCCGGTTCAGCTGAGGTGCCTGACCCAGCCAGCTCACATGGGTTTTAGTGTTTCTTTTCATTTGCCAGCTCACAATCTCACAACACACCACAGACAAATGGCACCCAGCAGCACCTCTGGAGGTATCCCAAATTGCAAAGGTAATTTGTTTCTTTGCAAGCAGAATTATATGTGAGTAAGAGGTTATTTTGTAATATGAAATTGCTCAGCTGTTGCACACATGCCAGACCCTGCTGGGTTTCTTTATGAGTCCTCTCTGTGCTGTGCATTTATAGAAGTGCGATAGCACTTGAATATGTTTCCCCACACTAAAGCTGATATCAGGGGATATCACAGCTTTTTTTCCTTCTTCTGTAACAAAATGCTATCTAGCATCTGAAACCACAACAGACAGTTTGGGGATATTAATCTTCTTCCAACACCTTGATTAAAGGGCTGCTATTTAACATTGAAAAAGAGAGACTTTAAACCCTATTTTGGCAATTGGGAAGGGTTTCTGTGATCCTTGTACAAATCATGTAATGAAGGCATAAATTAAGCCGCTAAACCGGTTGCTGCCAACAACTTAGTCAGCGTTGATCATGTGTTTTGTAATGTTGGAGTAAAGTCTTACAGAACGGTGATTGCTGTGGTTTGGCAGGAATAATTGGAAGTTCAAAGCTTCGATCTGCAGTGTGTATGTAGCCTGGGGATAGGTTTCTGAAGAAGCTGACACTTCAGACGTATTATGAAGCCATCATGTCTCATTTGCACAGGCCTCTTTTGTAATTTACCCCCAATTCAGAGGAACAGTCTCCTGCTCCGCAGCACAATGCACACTCTGCTCGCATTGTTCATGCTCATTGGAAGAGACACCGAGTGAGTGATTGTTGGAGCTCAAATAATGTGCAGCACTGCTTCTGTCACATTTGTTGCAACATAATCGTTCCTGATTTGCAGCTTCCTGCAGCGCCTTCTGTTTTGTTTAGTTTTTTTTTTTTTTTTTTTCGGTTTGTTGCAGAGCAGACGGCGATGCACCCTGCTATATACAACAACATCTTTCTGTGCATCCAGTCCAAGCCACTTATTTCAAGTCACTGCTGAAGCAACTGCTTGACAAATAAAGGGGGCCTCAGAACGTTGCACAAATGTTTTCGAGAGGTGGGGAGCAGAGGAAGACTCTTCAGAGGAAGGACGGGGGTTTTCCACATGCTGCCCAGACTATCTCACATATTGAGTTTGTCTGTGTGCATCTTTGAAGATGCAAATGTGTCAACCACATGTAACAAACCACCCAGCGTGGAGCTGAGATGCTTAACTGGCTTTCTCACGGCTCCTAAATGGCTGCCAGTGATCTTCAGTGGCTCTGTATTTCTGTGAATCCCACAGTTCCTTTTTTTTAATGGACAGATAAGTGTTTTTGTGGGATATTGAATAATTTGCACACATTTATCACTCTGCAAAAATGCTCCATTTAACCACATGGGGAGATGTAAGAGAGTTTGGCTGTGGAGTTTTACAAACTGTCTTGTTGCAACCTATTGCAATAGAGTTTATGTGGAAGTGGTAATACTTATACAAAAGGAATTATGCTATCAGTAATGTGTTCAGTAAGAATTTCTCAGAGATAATAACTTTTTAAAGACATGCTGTGTGGAGGGGCTTGAAATAGTATCTATACGCTTTAAACTCTTTCTCATTTAGTCGACTTTTCAACTAAAAACTTTGATTTGATTTACAAGGCAGACACACAAACAAACAGAAAGACAAACCGAAACATAAAGAGTATAACTATTAGGGGAAGGAAAAGGACATGTAGCTTTGAAATATTTTGAAATAAAAACTGTGGCTTTAATATAATTATTTTCTACCTTGATTTAATTCTGTGTTGCTTCTGAACCACAGCGTCCATAAAGTATGATGGCTCCACCGCCATCGTGTTTCATAGTATATTCAGGGTGATGTGCAATGTTATTTTTCCACACAAAGTGTTTGGTGTTTTGGCCAAAAGCACAATTTTGCTCTCAACTGACCAGAGTAGGGCAGCAATTTTACTAATTAATTGATCTGTTGATTTTTTTTTTCTAATATTCGATTTAGTAGTCGGATTACAAAAGGTTGCTAGTTGGAGTCTTTTATAGAATTTGGACCAGGTGAAGCTAAAATGGCATTTAAAGTGTTTTTGATAGAAAAATGTCACCTTAAATGTAAATAGTATATATTTTTTGTTCAGTTATGACTTGGTTAGTGCTCAGAGTGGGTATTTCTTTCAACAAAATCACTTGTTTTAGATTCTCTCTACTCTTGTTAACGATTGTTTGATTACTTAATTCTGTGATAGTCTTTTGTTTTTTGCTGACCTTTAGCCTGAGGCTCCGACGATGTAGAAAAATTTAACAATATAATTTTTTGCTGAAAATTGATCAGTTGTTTAACATTTTCAGAGTTTTATTAAAATGTATAAAAATATATAGAGAAAGAAAAGCAAAGAGTAAAGCCATCCACTATTGTTATTATTGGCACTATATGTCTATAGTAATGTGTGTTGTCTGCTGAATTTTTTTTTTTATCCGATACATTAAAATATCCAGTAAAATAAATATTTTTTAAAACAACAAATAATATCTATTTTACTGTCATTTATAAAGCAGGTACTCAATTGCAATGCTGATAGTAAAAGGAAGGCAGAGGTTTAATTATGTTATATCTTGGTGCAAGTCAAAAACATCCGTCTGTCCCTCCGTCTGTCCCTCTCTCTCTCCATCCATCCATCCATCCATCCATCCATCCATCCATCCATCCATCCATCCATCCATCCATCCATCCATCCAT
>JAUZNJ010037969.1:0-11251 GCA_034780135.1 Jordanella pulchra | reverse complement strand
TTTTTTCTGCTACAGAAAGCTGTGCGTACTTTTTACATTGAGGTGGACTGAAACAGCAAATATTTATTTCTGTTTCTGGTGGCAAATAAGATGTAAGCTTGATGGATGGCATGTAGTGTTACAGTATATTTAGACCTCAAAAGGAAAACTGCTACTGAGAGTTGCAAGAAAAGTGTAGGTATCAGTTGTGGCACAGTTTTAGTAAATAATCCTCAATAGTGACTCTGATCAATATGGAAAACAAATCTGACAAAGACCACCTTGTATTAGAACAACTATTTGCTTGGATGAGACATGCTTATTTGCAAAACCACAATAAAAAGGCATAAAAGGTAATGTTTTTGTTTCAAACATGAAGAAATTTGCATGCACTTATTTGTCTGCCCAACTCTATGTGGTAGGCAGCAAGCTTGACATTTGTACAGTAGCTTGTCACTTACACAGACGGACATGTTTTTTTTTTTCCTTGCTTCCTAAATTATGTGTGTTTGGCTTCTCACCCCATCCCAGCAGACTCAGACCCCAAAGGCAGCGGCGGCTGTGGTAGAAGGAGGAGAGCAGCAGGGAATTGAGATAGAGCGCCTCCACCAGGAGCCAAAAGAAATTAGTCATCATAGAGTAGTGGCAGAAAACCACAGCAGCCTTACAGGCAAACTGGAGATGAAAAAGATAGACAATGAGTGAATAATTATACAGCAAAATCTGCCCCAAACACTCCACTTGGGAGAGTAATGATCTTACTGTAGAGAGGGTGCAGTGGTTGGTGTCATAACTAGGTAATAGATTGGCATCCTTTATAAACACGGCCACAGATTTCAGGATGAAAGAGAGGAAGAGCTGGATGTGAATAAAGTTCCTGGCACATCTTAGCCTTCTGTTGAAAAATATGCAAACAAACATATTGTGCTTAAGGCTATAATGCAATATATTTATAACACACAAAAAGAAATTTTTCTTTCAGCTCTTAATTTTCAACTTTACTCATTTTTCTAAATTATTATTTATCTACGCAAATCCACCTATTGGTTATTGGAGGGTTAAAAGTAATCACAATTGCAGTCCAGATTACCAGCTTTTCATTCTCATGTATCCATTTTGTTTCTGAAATGATTAAAACCTGAATAAAAGCATCAGTTTTGGACATTCAGTCATTATGCATTAATCAGACCAAAGGCAATAGGAGGAAATTAAACAGATGGCAGAAAATTGAATAATCCATATTGTAATTTGTCAATGACATCATGACCTATATTTTCTAAGACTAAGCTTAGAATATGTCTCTATTAAGGAGAAACTAGTTCAACATTGGCTCTCAATATCTGGAGTACAGCATCTGTTTTCAGTAACTCCTTGTTACACAAATATGTGGGTGGGGAAATATTTTCGAGTTCATTTTACACTCTCTTCATCTGATGGCATGATACTGGAATTAGAAGCAGAGGCCCTGGGAAAAAAACAAAAAAACAGCTTTTCCATTGGCTGTATGTCTATATGTATCTAACATATTTAATGTATTGCCAAATGACAAACTGTAACTACAGCTCCCAGCATGCATTGCTATGTGCATGCTGCAATGGATTGCTGTTCTGACATCACACTATAGGTCAGGGAAACCCCTGTTTCTCTCTTTTCCATCTTAACCACTGCCATGGAGGAACCCCTCCTCAGCTGAAGCCTCAGCTGAAGAAGTTTTTTACAGCTTGGAATCTGCATAAATTTTCTAACCTCATTCCACATAAAGCTGCTGGAACAAAACACAGCCATGCTTTAATTTCTTACCAAAGAAGATGCTTTAAAATCATGGGAGATTCACGATTCCTCTGCTTTCCTGAGTGGACTAAACCACGGTGAACCTGGTTATTTTGGCAATCAGTAATCACCAAGTTGCCTAAATTGATCTGAAGGAAAGATTACTACACTAAAAAGGTATCAAAGCTATCCCCAACCATGTTAAACTTTGGTCAATGAGAAAACGATGACTAATGGGAGCTTTAAACTGATAGTTTTAAAATGTCCTTTGGCCACTAGCTGTGTCTTACAGCCAGCACAAGATAGTGAAATGAAACCCTCACTTTCTGTACTATCATGGAAGCATTACAATTCCTTGAAATGGTTTTGCAAAGTTAATTCATTCCTGGAGTGGTGCTTCAGCTGCAGATGGTAGTAACTTTAATTGTATCAGTTTTCCAAACCTAGAAAGGAAGCTTGGTGCCGATTATTAAATCCCAAAAAAGTATATTTGGTAAATGTTATTTTCTCTGTTTTGTGTTACCTGTTACTCTGTTTTGTGTTTACCAGTTTACCTGTGGAGATCAGTTTTAGTTTTGCTTTCTCTGCACACTAATGTTTAATAACACATAGTTTTAAACAGCAGATGTTTACAAACTCACTTAGAAATCTAAGTGGTCTCTAATTTGCAATAAAGAAAGCACTATAAAATGTGAACACAAGTTCTAATAGAACAAACAGTGGTTAAACACCATTTTTAGAATAATCTAAAAACAGCAACTATGAGCACTGCTCTGTGGTGCATTGAACTAAATTTACTAAGTAACGCATAATACCGAAATCAGGTAGGTAAAAAAAAAAAAAAAAAAATCTGTCTACTGATGAATTTCTGGCCAACCACAGCTGTCTTTACATATCAAGTTCATACCTGAAGATCAGCAGGATGAGCACAGCAACAGCCAGCACCCCCAGAGAGATGCTGTAACCGATGGTGTATATCAGCTTCACAGTGGCAAAATATAACTCCTCCATCCAAAAGCAAAACAAGAAAAAAATATTACGAGAGAAGGTGTGAAAGTAGATTATATTAAAATATCAAAGCTGCAGGGGTTTAAAATAAATAAGTAAAGAGTAATGTCTCAAAATAAGACTGAATTACTAGAAAAGTTGAGACCCAGCTGTACTTTAAAGATGCCTGTGAAACAAATGCAGGGAAAGTCCTATCAAAGCAGCTTTTAGAATATTTACAAGCCTTTTTACATCAAAACAAAATGTACACCATCTCACTGCAAACCTAATGTCTTCCAAAAGCAACATTATGATTAAGTACCATTCCCTCCTTTTCTCTGAAATAAGATAATTTCAGCTATTTAGCACTAAGTGACTTATGATTCTGCCCTTCAAACCTATTTTCATTCTTACAGTAGAAAAGGTTTTCCTTTCTGCTCCAGAAAGCCTTCTCAACATTTGGTTAATATGCCTTCAATTTAAAATTATTACAGCTCCTGAATCACAGAGCCGTCTCTTAGTCATTTGCTTGTCTGGTGTGTAGATTCTCCTGCAGGTTTGTCCTTCTTCTTCCTTTGAGCTTCCTTCCCTCTTTCAACAGTATAAACAAGTACAAATCCTTCTCCTGCTGTTCCCAGCTGTTTCCAATATTCTCCCTGACCTCTGTGCTCCTAATCTCAAGGAGCCTCATTCTTGAGTTTAACCTCCTAAACTGTCATGCTTCAAAAACCCTTACCTCGGGAATGTCAACATGCTGGTAGCAAGCAACTTGGTACGGGGGGAAAGGTTGCGACCAGCCTTGACTTGTGCAGTTCCTGCTCACCGACCCTGGAGATGAACATTAAGAGATCAGGAGTCATGTGTACTGTGGGGAGAATGGCATTTCTTTAGAATCTCTCTCTCTCTCTCTCTCTCTCACACACACACGTATATATACATAGTACATAGTACATATATATATAAAACATTGTCCTTTATAGCTTCTGTTGTTTTGCAAAGCTTTAATAGCATCCACAATTGACAACCTCGAGATGACGTCAATTTAATTAATTTCAATTCAACTGAAGTTATTTATAGTGCTTTCATTCATAACACCTCATCCGAGTCTAAAGAGTCAATCCAATAGTCATATAGACGGATTGATAAAAATGTTATATCTAAGGGAGTCTAGCAGATTGCACTGAGTCATTAGCTTTGCAGCATTCACTCCTCATTGTTGAGCATGTTCCCACAATAGCTGCATTAATAGTGTAGCCATTTAATTTGAGCAGTGCCCTCTAAATCTGACAGATTTGGCATAGTGTTCGGTCCCCATGCCAAAACACTCTATTAACTGAATTTATTGGCTTCAATTTTGTTTTATTCAGGTAATATGTAAGGGGGCTGGTTGACCTTTTGACTTTTAAACATTTGTTAATAACTTAAAAATGATAAAAGCACAAATAAAACCTTTTACTATGAAAACCAATACAAATGTGGAACAAACGATCAGCATTAATTGTGTGATATAAAGAACATGGGGATGCCAACTTCACTTAGGAGAAGGAAGTGTTGAATTTTAGGAGCAGGAAATAAAATTCTGAAAAAAGACAGTTTTTACATGTCAGTTAGTTGCTCATAAAAATACAAATGTTACCTTAATTGGAGAATGTAAGTGAGCATATTAGTACACAATCTATATATTAGTATATAATATCCAAATGTTAATTTCCCTACAAACAATCCTATGTTTTGCGATTTCTGCTGCTATAGGGGCAGTATTTTGATTACTGGTAGGGATTGGTTATTTTAGTTCATCCAAATTTCCCCTTAGTGTTCACACGTATAGCATACTGAGGTAAACAGAATATATTTCTGAGAGCAAGTCTGGTCATTAAGTTCAACAAATGGTAAAATCCACAGATAACCTACTTTCTAACTAGAATGTAGTTAAGTTGGGATGAATATTTTAACTGACTTTAGAGTTAGTAGAATATACTGTACGGTAGTACTACCAACAGTACTGTACTTGTTCTTGGATCATTTTCTGGTCTGGTTCTAATAATGTTCTAAACTCTATTTCTGATTTGAAGCAAAGATCAAATTGCTTGAGATATTATTATAACCACTACTATTGACTAAATTTAAGCTACTGCAGCTTCAAATTCAAATTCAGCAAATGATGTTTCTAGTACTATCTCAGATGCAGAATACAAAAGCACACCACACCTTTTACATTTAAACATGAATAAAGGTTAAAAAATATATTTAATTTTTCCTTCACTTCACAGTTTGTACTAGTTTACTTTGATCTATTATCTTTTCATGCAGCCTGCCTTTGATTGTTTTTTGGACAGTCTGTCTGCTTACTAGTCTCTGCTCTACTCTGCTTTGTGGATTACAGTGAGCAAATGCTATTTTTTTTTCTACAAATCACCCTCATTCATCTGAGCTGTTATCATAAGCATTAATAGCTGCCTCTCCCTGTCGGTCTCCGCCAGATCGTCTCCTTGTCTGAATGAGGTTCGTTCAAGTGCTTGTGTGCACTGCTTGTCTTCTGTGTTCCTGTGCTTGCTCTGCCGTCAACCTGTTCAGACAGTCATCAGTCTTTTCAGCCATCATCTGTCTTCTCAACACTGCAATCCGCCAGTCTCCAGTCTGTTCAGCAAACCTTTTCTTTTCCAGACTGCTAGCAGTCTCTTAAACTTACCGCCAGTATTCAATAAACATTTTAAGCCTAAAACTGTGTCTGTTTACCAGGTTCTCTGAAGCATCTCATGGCATATGTAAAATCCCAATTAAACAAATCTAGGTTTCTGTTTCTGAAAGAGGTACAAAAACTTTTGCAAAACCAAAGTTTTCTTTTCTGTGATTTCCCAGTTAGATTTTGCTGGTATCAGATTTATTGCAGTATTATAATCATTGTCCCAAGATTTCAGTTCCTTCAAGTTGCTTTTTGCTCTCCCACTGACATTGTCCATATTTCTAATTATCAAGCCTGCAATGCCCTTGTCAAGGACTCTTCGAGTTTGATCTATAATGCTTTTGCCTGAGCTATGTTGCTTGGGTCTTTCTGCCTCTATATGACCATGACACACTCTTTCATTGTTGGATGTCAGCTTTTCAATTGACTTTTGATAATATACCTTCTCCCTTAGAAGTGAAGCAGACATCCTTTATGTGTTTCTGCAAACTCTGACACTTTCTTCTTTTATAATGAAAGATCCATTTTATTTGTGTGTGGCCCACATGTTTTCATGTCTGTCAATAATTCTATTGGTAATACAATCATAAACATTTAAAAACCATTTAATTACATACACTGTATACAACTACCCTGCAGCAAATCAGCCTGAACTGTTCCTGTCTTAGTTCAGCTCAAATTACTATGATTATTTCTAAATTCTATATGAGCAGAAACAACAGAGAAAAAGTTTTTATTTTTTTTTTATTTTTTTATTTTTTAGAAAATATTACATTGCAGCAGTTCACAAACAATAATATTAATACCGCTTCAAATTGTATAGTAAAGCGCAGACGAGATGTCATGGCTTTGGCAAACCTTGGGCTAAGCCATTATTATAAAGGCCATCATTCTAAAGGAAGATAAAAAGCCAGGTAATTACATAAGCTGGTTCACGGAGAAAAAACATTGTATTTATAGTTTAGTTCCCTAGCACATCTCAATTTCATTTTTTTTTTTTTGAAGAGACACTGAGATGAAAATAAAGGAAGTAAAGACATATCACTAAATCAAAAAATTAAACTAAAACAACGAAAATCTACGTTTCCTGAAGGTCAGTTATAAAAACACAATGCATACCTCTATCTGGTAATGTAATTAAAACACATATACATGTAGATGTAACTGCTTTATTTTTCACATAAAGTCAGGAAATGGTCGATCATTTTCTTTTTCTTGTTAAGAGAAACTTGATAGCCACATGACCTGATGACAAGCTAATATAAATAAATGCTATGTGGATGTTTTACTACTGGAGGAACTTATGTGCTTCATGAAATTGATGACATCATGAGAAACAAACATGTTGAAATTTGAAAATCACACATCACTGAGTCAAAATTTGGGTGCAAATGGGTCTTCCAAACAGACAATGATCATGTATATACCGCTAAATCACTTACAAAAGTAGATGAGAGCCGCAATGTTTTTAAGAAGCCATTACAAATCACTGATCTCAGTTCCTTAGAATATATTAATTAGGATATGACTACACACAAGAGTTAAAAAACAGTGTAAGCAATGAGACTGACTCGGTTACACCAGTTCTATCAGCAGGATTGGTTCAAAGCTATAGCAAATGTCATGAGAAGCTTGTTGAAGGAGATCCAATTTTTTCACCAAACCCATACAGTTTATTTAGTACAAAATATTTAAGAAATATAAATAAACCCCTGAACAGTAAAAGTGACAGAAAGCTCCCACTGAACCATCTGCAGGTGAAGGCAGAGCAACCTCATTCTGTCTTAAACATTTACATCAGCAATGACATAAATAAGGCATGTGCCTGAAGCAACAGTAATCAGAGTATCATCAGTTTTCTAAATAGTTACCCTTGCTTGCTCTTTTTTTTAAACAGCCAAGTTTTCCACAATAGGTTTTGCTTCTATAATGTGTTTACTCACTTGTTAATAGATTTGAAAAGTAATTCAAGAGCAAACCATTAATACCTTGCAACAACCAATGACCTCTCAAGTGAGTAGATAAATGGCCAAAGATTTCACAGTTTTTCGGAATGAAATAAAAAAAATAGCACAATAACCTACCTGTGTTGTTGCTGGAAAGTGAAAAGATTGCAGGACAACCTCTCTGCAAAGTTTCACCAGTGGCAGCTTGAGGCCAGCAGAAGATTTCATCCCATAACGGCTGACAACCTTTCAAAAGGTAATTTCAGGAAAGAAAGTTACTGATGAGTGTGATGTAAAAAAAAAAGTGTATAAACACAGTGTGTATATCGGTGAAGGTTCTCAGTCATCCAGGTCATGGTCAAACTAAGAAAGTTAAGTTTAGGCAACTGGACGTGTAGTTTTCTAGAAGACGTTTCTCCTCTCATCCAAGAGACTTCATCAGTTCTGACTGATGCAGGAGAAAACAGAGATAAATATACTGTAGGTGTGAGCAAAAGTTATGTAAGGGGGAGAGAAGAAACACAGTGTGGGCATTTTGTCCATGCAGCATTATCTAAAAAATCTTTGCACCATAAAAATAAGAAACAAGACATTTTGTGTCATTTTAAATATTTGCCCAATGTTTAATCCTTACATGCAGTGATAGATCACTCTGCTTATTTTTCTTTTGTTGATGTTTTTCCCACACTATAAACCATCATCCCAGACAGCTCATGGTTTCCTGTAAAAGAGTTCTTCCATTTCAATGTGACCAGCGACCACCTGCTGTATACTTCATATCACACACAGCAACTTTTCAATTCATGAGCTGCCTCTACAGGCAACTTGTTTAGAAAAGTGAAAATACACCTTTTGTGCCTCTATTTTCCTCCTCTGTATAGTACTGTTGGCAGAGGTGCTTCTCCTTCTCCAGCTGAAGGAAGAATTCACACTCGGGGTGCAGAAGAGACAAAGCCTGGAAAAGAAGCAAGAAAGAAAAACATTAAACTTATATAATTAAAAATATATTTAGGACACTCTATGAACCCTGAGTGTTTTTCTAACATATTTGGACAAGTAATTATTTAACATCAATGCTAAGTAACTCAAGTAATAAGATAAAACCATTAGCAAAATGCAATCGTGGAAGTGCTATTTCTGGTGAGTAACATATTACAGTATGTACCATGAAACTTGTTAAAAATGTCTTTCAACAGTTAGACATCTTACTAAAATTGACCAGACTTTCAATCTCCTCCAGTCAGGCATCTGTACTCGCCACATTATAGAGACTGCTCTTGTTATGGCATTCAATGACATCAGCATAAATGCAGACAGGGAAAGAACCACTGTGTTGTTATTATTGCACCTTAGTGACACTCTCTTCATTTTAATAGAGCGTCTGGAAAACTGGGTTGGCCTTTCAGGTAAAGCACTGGACTGGTTCACTGAAGGATGCAGACTTTTTGTGTCAGTAAGAAATTTTACAACAGACACCACAATCGCATGTGGTCTTCCCAAAGGGTCCTTCTTAGGGCCCCTCCTTTTCAATATATAAAACTTTCTCCTAACTCAGATCTTAATAAACAATAACACAATTTACATTAACTATGCAGACAACACACAGCTGTACATTACAATGTTACCAGGTGACTATGAACCCATTCAAGTACTTGGTAAATGCATTGAAGAAATCAGTGTGTAATAATTTTTGGAACAAAGCAAGAGTGTTTAAAAGTTAGCACATCTTAAGTTAATACAGCCAAAAACCTTCAATCAGACTCAAAATCTGGGTGTAATGTTGTACTCGGACCTGCATCTTCAGAGGCACAAAAGGACCGTAACAAAATCAGTTTTCTATCATTTAAAGAACGTCTCCGAGTTTAAAGGACTAATGTCTCAGCTGGACCTTGAAAAGCTAATTGTGTTCATTTTTAGCAGAATTTCAGAAGTTGCATTAAAATTACTTCAGCACGACTTTCACAGGTCTGCCTTATAAATAAATCAGACAGCTACATTAGATCCAGAATGCTGCTGCCTGTGTCCTCACCAAAATTAAGAAAGTGGAGCACATTACACCAGTTCTACAGTCATTACACTGGTTCCCTGTATCTCATGGAATAGATTTAAAACTAACCTTTGAATAACTATCTGGCTTACCTCCAAAATACATTACAGACTTGCTATCAGTGTATCATGGTTAGTAGTGTTAACTAAGACTAACAAAATAATGAAAAC
This sequence comes from Jordanella pulchra, assembly GCA_034780135.1. Taxonomy (NCBI): domain Eukaryota; kingdom Metazoa; phylum Chordata; class Actinopteri; order Cyprinodontiformes; family Cyprinodontidae; genus Jordanella; species Jordanella pulchra. Next base: position 1,669 of record JAUZNJ010037969.1, on the reverse strand, counting down.
TAGAATCAAAAAACATTTTGTTAACTGAAACAAAAATAAAGACTAGAACGTGCAAAAAATGATCATAAAAATCTTCTATAAGAGTTTAGAAACCTAATAGGCATAATAATATGCATTAATATAAGGCCTAGTTTGCGTTTGCTGTTTTTGCTTTTTTCACTGTACTGCGTTACCTCAGCAGATGGCAGGTGCGGCAGTCAGGTCATTGGCATTGCTGCAGTGCCCTGTCCTTATCTGGGATTTTATTGCTATTACCTTTTTATTGCTAGTTTTTTTGTCTTGCCCTCTGTATGTCGCATCACATAGAAAACTAAAACTACAACTGAGACTAATTAAAACCAAACCGAAATTAACAATTACAAAAAACAAACTGAAATTAAAATAGAACTGAAAATCAGAAGTCAAAAACAAAATAAAAATAAAAAAACAAGAAAAATTTCTAAACTATTTTCTAAACTATTTGCACCTTGCAGCGTTTCAACCACTCTAATGTGGTCTTCTGGCTCTAATCTACTCTACGTAACCAGAACTAGAACCAAACATCAAGCATTTAGTTCTTATGCTCAACTAATCTAGAATAAACTCCTGGAAAACTATAAAAGCGTTAAAACCCTAAACTGCTTAAAATCGAGAATAACAACATGTTTATTTAGAGGGTCCTTTGACTGTTCTATCTAAGCATAAAGTAACATGTTATTTTTAGTGTGTTTCCTTTAGTTTTCTATTAAGCATTTTATCTTTTTTAATACATTGATCTTATTTTAATTATTTGTATTACCTCCATGTAACTGAAATATCATTTTCTTATTCTTCTCATATACATCACTTTGACTTGTGAAACAGAAATGTGCAATATAAATAAACTTGCCCTATTTGACTAAAAGTGAGTTGATGTTTATCACATCAGACACATCAAACCACATCAGACAGCAGTAATGGGAACATCTTTAATAAGCACTTTTATACTGGTTAGACCTCAAACGTTTAGGTTCTCACTGTCGATAGTGAGATTGAACACTATTGGGATCAAAGAGAAAACAGTAAAAGGTTATGAGTGTGGGGAGTGATTTCCAGTTTTCTTTTCAACAGTCATTCCCCTGTCTACATAACAGTCTATATCAGATGATATTCAAAACATCAGATGACATTCAAAACAACTGCCAGCTTGTCCAAGTATGGCTGTGCAGGCAATGTCACCCCAAACTGTGCCTTAATATGTTGAAAGAAAATTTCCAAAAGTACTTAAATGTCATTACAGGATCTTCAGCATAATGTTCTACTGTGGATACAGACACCTATGCTTGTATATGAAGAATTTTCGAGTTTGGCTATGCAGTCAGCTAAGTTCTCTTATATAAAAACAACTTTAACCAACCTCTCTGTATAATTTACTGACTCGACAATGTAAAGCTCCTTTAGCTGATGTGCTGTGACATATAACTGTCATGATGGGTTAAGGGGCTCGAACCCATATGCAGAACACCACTCGGATACAGGGAAAAGGTTCAACAGTTTATTGAGATGATAACAGTGAATAAGGTTCAGGTTCTGGTTCTGGTTCTGGTTCCGGTTCGGGTCCAAGCGGGACTCGTTAGGTTGCCGGGGAATCCCGTGAGGTGATACAGGTTCGGGTTCGGAGGGTACCTGATGTGGTTCTGATCGATCCTGG
>JAUZNJ010037966.1:0-11253 GCA_034780135.1 Jordanella pulchra | reverse complement strand
TTCCATTTATGTCAGGTAAAGGAATGTATGTCTCTGTTCTGCAGTTTTGTTGTTAATTCATATGCTGTTTTGTATTGAATTAAACTCTGTGATTCTGTGACATCAACACGCATTGTTGTTGTTTTCCTTGTGGCTACACGTGGCTCGCCTGGGATCCAGAGGAAGAGAGAGAGTCAAACTTTTTCCAAAGTTAACTATTTAGTATATTTTCTTCCTTAACAATATCTTTAAAAAATAAGCTTCTATGATGATTTCTTATATTCCTTTAGATATATTTGAAGAATCTCTTTCTGTGAATCTTATTATGGTTTAAAGGTTATGAAAACTTGAGTAAGGTTTGTTAGAAAGTGTGAATATTACAAAGCTCCACCAAAGAAGAAAATCATTTTTATGGCAGGAATTTTGGCTTACTTAAATGTAATTTCCGATATATTGAAAAGGTTGCTTTAAAAACACCTTTAGGTGTACAGCACTGTTCTGTATAATAACTCGTATTTTGTGCTTATGATATCAGTACATTAATTAAAAATATAATAAAGGCAAAACAGGGTCAAAAATCCTATTGATACAAAGTATATACTCTGAAGTTGTCAGGGCTGTTTTGCATAAATTACAATATTAATGCAGGGTGGCATTGAAGGCTGTGGCACTGCTAAAGGTGTTATTGAAACCCAGGTTCCTACAGTAGACCAACAGACAATATACCATAACCGAATAGACCAACTTAATTTCTCTTCCTCTTAACTCTTCCTCCAGAATCCAGAGATTTTTCATGTACTTGAACATCAAAAGAGGACTTTGGATAACTTATAAAAAAATGAAGTCCTTCTGTTTCTTCATTCAGGTAAGTAGCGTTGGGTGCAGGATTTACTTAACACACAGAATATCACAGGTGTAGTCTATATCCTGGATACATCAGTGCTGTCGAAAGACTGTTTTTTGTCTAAAGCTCCTTTACTCCCATTCAGTGTTTCATTAATATGCAATGCTGCAGTACTCTTTGAACAACTAGCTTCTTTAGCGATGACATTTTGTGGTTTACCCTCCTTGAACCAGATGTCAGGTAGAGCTGCACAACATATCAAATATCTTGTCAATATAATGGTGCAAATCATTCATATCACAAATGAAGATTTATACTGCAAATATATTGCAGGTGTCATAAAATGTCATTAGCAAATAAGATATGTAGCATTTTGAATTTAGTCTCACTGTGGTGGAGGCCCACACTGGAAACAAACTAGGGTCCAAAATGCTAAAGAGATAGCGACAAGCTCACAAGAAGAAGAAGCTGTGAGGAAAATGTGCAACTGGTATTGTTATAGTAATACTTTGCTTTAATATGACAGCAGTATAATTTTCAAGCCACAATGTCAACAATTTTGGATTGCAATCATGGCTGTAAAATAACATTTCTGTTATGACAAAAAATACCTAATGGTCTTATATATTGGCAGTAAGGCACACATAATCAAAATTTACAGAAACAAATACTTAGACTACAGTTTATCAGTTATTATAAACAAAATGCTTTTTGAAATTTAATGAAATAAACATAAACATTTTATTGATAATCAATTTTTTTTTGGAATGCAACTTATCAAGAGAATAAACACATTTCCAAAAGAAATGTTGAGACATTTTAACACATATAAGACAACTGTTAAAGAATAGAAACCATATCCCCCACAAGGCTGCTAGAACAGCTTAAAATAAACCTGTAATTCATACCAAAATCTGATCTTTTAAAATGTACAATAATACTGTATAAAAATCCCTTTTTTTCCGTAAAGTGTTCCACATTGGACAGTCTGACAGTTTCTCCATACAGTTGAGTGACTCACACAAGCTGTGGCGATGCATGTGCCCCAGTCTGTGTAGGTTTCCACAGTGATGTTGTTCAGCGCCGTCCTAATCAAAGGGCAAAGAAGCTGCCATAACCTGTCCACCTAACACACACAAACACAGAGTAATGAGAGATTTTACAGATATTGACTTTTCTAACAGATGAGCCGTGCCGCGGATATTTTTGTCGTGCTCGTGTGGCGTGCGCTTCTCTGACACCTTGCCGAAACTCCAATGTTTGCTGCCTCTGATTAGTCCGGCGGTAATTTCACACACGCAGCGCTGCGAGCTCTCATGGGGGTCACTTGCAAGCTGCTCCAGATGAGGCCATAGCAATGGTAAGAATACGTCGCCATAGTTACGAAACAGCCCCTGCCGATCAAATGTAAGTATTATGGTTCAACAGGGAAGAAGATTTTTTTTTTAATTATCCAGAAAAAAAAAAATTACAGAGGACACAGACAGTAATTGCAGCCTTGGTGGAGCTCAGCCTCGTTCTGTGTCGTTTCTTCGTTAAAGAATTGTCACATTGTCACTGGTTAAGAGTTAAAACCTGCACCTTGAACAGGCAGAAGCGGCGTGGGTTGAAGCTGTCCTTTCCTTTCCGCTCCTCCAGAGATAGAAACTCTATCAGCTGGTCAATAAAGTCAGCATCCGAGAAGTATTCAAAAATGATCTTCTCACCCTGATTGACAAACAAATGCATGCAAAATCGATTCACCATTGAGATCTTTGGAGTATTTTTTTGTGTGCGTTTGTCTATGTGGTGCACGATGAGGACGCACCTCACTCATCTCTTCGTATGGCAGGTCATCTTGTGGCTTTTCAGAAGATGCATAGATCATCATTTCTCTGAAAGGAGCGAGAGACAAAAGAAGAGGCTGCTGTGATTTATAGATAACAACACAAAGGAAGAAAAAAATTCTGGATAGACACACAGTGTCTTCAAATAAGCGGCAAGGATAAATGGATGATTATAAAGTCAGTTACTCAGCACGCCGAGCGCATACCAAGACAGCCAACCCTCTGCCTATACATCAATTCCTCTATTTGGGTGAGGCAGTAAGTCGTTCATTCTGCCTTATCTAGGCTAGGCCATGACAGGAAGTCAGTTCCACCCCCCGCAAGTTATCCAGCAACCCAAATCAGTCATCCAGCAGTCAGTCAGACATAAACGTGGCTGCAGAGCCACAAAGACCAGCCTCAAATCAAACAGGCACTTGAGTCAATCAGCTATTTCGCTCCTTCACACTAAGCAGTTAATCAGCCTTCCTGTTTGTAAATCCACCACAACAATTAGTCATTTTGTGTATACCTCGGCCATGAGTAGTAGCCCCAGTGTGTTTTCTCAACGTACTGCACACAATCCCACTGCTCCTGGCTCAGAGGTAGGTTGTTGCTGTCATACTGCAGCCAGCGGTTCCCCTCACGATCCCCGACACAAATCCCCTCTGGATCCTGGATCCCACCTAAACAGAAAATGCAACTATTATTACACAACACGCAAACAGGATTTTTTGTGTGTGAGCTTTGGAAAACTGCAGAGTGATAGTAATCATCCAATGGATAAAATAGGATTGTCCTCTCATTGTACAGGTAAGAAAAACCATAACAGAAAGCTAATTCAAGCACCATACTGTGGTGACAATAACAAGTATAGTGAGACAGTGGACTAAAAATAATAGAGAAAAATGACAAAAAAACTAATATATTTTTATGATAACAATGTGTGCAATTTTTGTCTGTATGTAAAAGGTAAAGGTTGTATGTAAGCTCACGGACCCAAAGCAAAACCAATTACAGCAAGTCCCAAACTCAAGAGCGATACAGGATAACAATCCCCAGAAAACAGCACACACCAACACCTAGAACTTTTACACCCCACACAGAGTGGCCAGCTTAGGACAAGGCCGCTTTATGAAACTCACCATGCTGTGGAGAAAAGACAAAGCAAAGTGCTCAGGTGATCCATTGAAGCAGCTCAATCAGGAAACACCTGTGCACACCCATAGGAATGCATACACTACACCTAACTCGGGATATGGCGTCAACACTCCATAAGAGTCCAAAACCCATGATTTAAAATGTGGACCATGACCACTTACCACTAGCTAAGCAATAAAACACTCAGGGTGCTCTGCACTGTACCACCATTACAGAATAACTAATATTATATGTTTTTTCTTTACAAGACAGAGGGTCAGATGGTTCCTGCAATTTAACATAAATAGCATCAGAAAAACCATCCCACCCATATTGGTCAAAAAATCCCAATCAAGAACCTTCTAAGAGATCAAACATACCAAACATGTGACTACACAGCAACATACCCACATAAATAGCGATTGGATTTGGGTTCACAATAGGCCTTTTGTTTGGGACCCCAAAGGGTAGATAAATAAATTTCATATCAGTGAAACAAGTTGGATACGCTATATAGGTAAAGTTGATCAGGTGATCATCATTAATATATTAAAATGGGCAAGTAGGCATATGGGACACATATGGGTCCTAGTTTTTACCCAGAGTTGTGTTGGATAAAAAGAGAAAACCAAAAAACAAGAAAAAATCTTACGATTAACAGAGGGCAATTTATTAACCAATGTAGAAACGTGTCTGGAAATCTTTTTCAGATACTTTTTTTTTTTTTAACTTTACTGGCTCTATATGTAGATATGATCTGAACAGCAACAAAAGATTGGAACAAGCTAGTGATATTTAAATAGCAGTTAAAACTTTCATGAAGCTTTTTTTCATTTTACACATCTCAAATTATGATAAGTGACTTCAAATTCAAATATTAAATAATCCCTCTTTTAATGAGAATGAGGTACTAAGAACTAATTTGATCATGGATTCAGTTTGGAGTGTATCAACTCACAGATATCTGAAGGTTTCACAGCCACTTTCTTTCTCGGCCTCTTCAGCTGTTTCAGAATACCAGCCATTGCAGAAATTGCAACCTAATGGAGAGAAAGGTTAAACTGATGACTGAAATGCTTCAGAGATTCGCTACTCTAATAACCCAGAGAAGCATATATCTAAATTAAAAACAGTTTCTAAAGCCCCATAAAAGAACAAAACAAATGCAAGTCAGTTGCATCTAATGCAAATTAAATGCTAAACATTTATGACAGATTGTATATTCTTGCACAAACTCATAGAATCATAGACTTTAGATATTTTCTTTTAATAGGAGTGAGAAAAACGTTACAGCTAAAGTCACCTTTCTGAATCACAAACATTACTTTTTAGTCCAGACTTCAGCTCTGCTCTACATTTGTTGAAAGCATGAAAGCATGGTTCTCTTTTTTTGTTGTCCTTCACATTTTATGATTTTTTTTCTCTCAGAGCCACATTTTTAACTCAAAAGTTTGACCATTGAACACTTCACTTTGGATGGATGACTGTTATATGTCTTTTAAGTTTAAAAACTTGTTTTTTTACTTCTTCAAGATCAAGAATGTTGCAGTATTAATAATGCAAAAAATTACTTGTGAATTAACTCATGTTTAGAGATGGCTCCCAGCAGTGATAAAAGATAAAAATAGTGGTGAAAAAAACTCAGTCAGAGACATTTTTAGGTTTTTAGGTGTCACCTATTTTAACTTTATTAAGACTATGGGATTAATTGGGCTTTAAATGATAGACTGACACAAAGTTATCATTAATTATGGAAGAAAGATTACATGTTTTTTTTAAGGTTAATGGAAGGTTAATGTATAAATGAAGATTTGCTGGAGAGCATTAGTTAAGAATCTGAAGAATAAAAACATAGTGGAGAGGTCAGGGGGAAATTCAAGAAGATTAAATTAGCCACAAAACACAGAGTAGAACATGGTGGTAGGAGCATTATGCTGGGGGGACCCCGAGGGGGCCTGATTCCAATTAAATATCTTTGGCAAGATTTGAAAACTGTCTTTACTGCAAGTTGTCCTCCAAGCTTATCCATTTTATAAAGATTAATGAATCAAATTAAGTGTCCAGATGTGCAAAGCTGGTTGGAACCTTCCCCCAAAATTTACAGCTGTAACTGTAGTTAACCTTATTGAAGGAATTGACTAAGGTGACTGAATAATGCCATACTTTTCAAACTGCTTTAAAATTTTTTTTTTTTTTAATGGACATGTTCTTTATATTTCACAACCATGCACTATAATATTTTGCCATCTCACATTAAATGACAAAAATGCAAAGTTTATGGCTGTAACACAAGAAAATGACAGAGTTTAGGGATCATAAATGCTCTGGCAAGTATTATAAACTATCTTAATGGCACATTTTTGTAAAAACTACAAAGTCTATGACACTATAAATGCCTTACTTAAATGTGCTCTACTGCGATTTGTAATCTACTGTTTGTTGATGCAACAGAGTAAAGTTGAAATGCTTATAAATATCAGTTCTTTTCGCTTCTGTTTGAGGACCAATTTGTTTTTGAATTTTGGTCATATTTAAGCAAGCAATACCCAACAGAAGTAGTAGAAGACAGAAACTTGAACTTGCATGAGAAAAATCTGCAAGCAGGAAAGCAAGAATAAGTAGCTGTGCAGCAGCTGTGATCTGACTGAGTTTGGCCATCTGCTGTGCCTCTGATAAAATGCTGATGTTACAGCTTTATGCAAGATTTAACCGCCATTACTGAATTATGATCAACAGCTGTTAGGGATTGCCATTATGAAGCAAAAGATATAAGTATATACATTGCTGCTCGTTTCTTTAGCCTATGTCCTAAAACACTGGACAAATTGTGTTGATTTATTTATTTTCTAAGAAAATTAATATTTATTACTGAACAAAGACATGGTTCAAGGTTTATTGAGTTGTAGTCATCTAACGTCAAAATCTGCATTACCACTTTAACCCTGAGAAATGATATTGATGGAAACTGAACCCTTCACTTCCTTTTTTTGCACAGGAACCTCCACAATTATTATTAGTTATATAGCAAAAAGCCTTGATGTAAATAGCTACAATTACAAAAGCAAAATTTAGATCTAAAAACCTTAAAGGTGCAGCTTTTACTTTGAGCAATTTAATAAAAATAATATTAAAAAAATCTTCAATTTACCTTATCTTTAAAAATAAATTACAGACTATAGGATGTATTTCTCTGAAGTATGCTGCCACGTGTTGTTCTTAATTAATTCATATAATTTAATACATTTTTATCAGTGTTTACAATAAATGTGAAGGGGGCAGTAAAAATCATCTGAGTAAATTTGTCAAACCTGAAACAAAATTAAAACTCATTATTTCCAGCAACTTTGTGAATCATTTGCTCTTTATGGCTTTCTCTTCACCCAAGTGTACACACAATTTCCTGTTACATAAGCTCTGATATAATCTAACATAATAAACCTTGGTTAATGCTTTGCTGGGTGTTGTTAAATAATTTTTACTGGTAATGATAAATGCAATAATATCTGTAAACTTAATGATCTTGGTAGCCAAACATCTGTGTTTAACCTGTCATATAATATCTGATTTTTTATGCAAGGGATGATTTTCAATATCTACGCTGATAAGGAACTCTGGCAAAGGAAAGAAAAGGACATTTGTGTTTTTAGGTGTCATGATACATCTGGAAAACTAGCGCACACATACACATACACAAAAACACTTTAGCCAACCTTATTTCCATTTTTATAACCTAAGGCAAGAGCAGATACCTGCAAACTGTTTACCTTTCATACACCATGAAGAAAAACACGATAATGAGACACACACACACAAATGCAGACCTTGCGTATGCTAATGGAGTCATGAACAAGAGTCTGTGTGAAGTAGAGGACGGCATCAGGAGGAAGAGGATGATCGTCTCGCAGGAGGAGAGCCAAAAGATCTGTGGCCATGTGCTCAAACTTCCAGGGCCTGAAACAAAAACAGACATATGGTGCAACCAACCAAAACATTTTAAAGGGCAAAAAAAAGTAATTATCTGTTAAACTTCAACATATATTTAGAAAAATAAGAGGCACTGTGGCAATAATAAACTCATGGTAGCTAATAAAAAGTTTTCCTTAATGCTAATTTGACAGCATATCATTCATTGTTGGATCTATTTATGGCATAGTAAGTTTTATTCTATACTAATTATGCACCATATTCAAGCAACAGTATGACTGAAAGAAGCAGAAGTAATGGGGACTTTTAATCTGCTACTTTTTCTATTCCTGTAGTACATAATTTAGCTGCATTTCGAATGCTAACGTTATTTTAGCTTTTGTATTTGTATTCCTTAAATAAATATTAAATAATAAGCTGCCTACCTTGTTGTCTCATGGTAAAAAGCTCTAAACTGTCTAACAACTTTTTAATTATTACCTTATTTCTAATTTCTTGTTAAAACTAGCTGTTCTGTATTAATAACAGTAACCAAAAAAATTGTTATTTTCATTTGCCCTATGTCTACTTGGCTTAATTTTTGCCTGACGATAAAAAATAAGAAACAATTTGTAAGCAATCCACAGCTTCTGTAGCAATCATTCATAAAAATAAAAAAAGGCTTTTCATTTTTCTTGCCTCCATTAATTTTAGTGTATGTATGTTTACTTTTTCTTACAACAATAACCTCCCTGAATATTTTACATGCAGTGAAAGTCAATAAAGGGATAAGAAGTAATCCACAAGTTTTGAAGTTGACATAGTTCTTGATTGCTACTTTTTTCAATTCTTCTCTATTCCTCTGATAGCTACTGTATTTTCTCTGAGGTGATAATGCTAGCATGTATGTAGCTGTGCCATTATCTGTCTCCTATAACTGCTCTCAAAATTTTTTCCACTAACAATGTCCAAATGATCAAAAACTGACTAATTATGTTTGTAGTAACTAAGGCTTTAAGCTGATATTTCTCTTACTTCATCTTGCATTTAGCAGTGCTGCACTGCTAGCACGTCATGTACTTGTGTACTTTCTTTTACAATGATCAAAAGCTTAAATAGTTGCATCACTGCAAAAAATGAACGCATAGATTCTATACAATAGGTTCTTTGCTGGTTTTCTAAAATTTAAGCTGATTTACAGCGTTTTTCAGTTTTATGCACCTTTAATTTGGAGCAAACTCTCAGAAAAAAAAAACACCCAAAACACCAAAATTCCTTTAGTTTGGCTGAAGACCCCCTGTTAAGAGCTGCCTTTGATTAGTAGTCCACAAACAAATCCAACTGAAAACATACACACTGACCGTCTCTCTCAGATTGTCATGCGTATCTGGTTGATGATTTTCGTATGATGTAAAGCCCTTTGAATTGTTTTGTTGCTAAACTGTGCTACACAAATAAATTCTTACCCACTTACTCACTAAAAGTAAGCAAATCACTGTAATTTCTACATTAATACTGTATGTAAAGCTGTATTAATATTACTTTAGTCTTCCCTTTTTTCTTCTATAAATGTCCAAATGAGTTTGGGAAAAAAAAACTTACAAATCTCTGTCTTCAAGGCAATCCAGAAGGTCATTGACTAGCTTTTCATACTTCCTGTAATGGAAGCAGAGGGTGTAAAAAGAAGTATTAAGCTAACTACCAATAATAACTACTATGACAAACAGGTTCACCAGGTTTTCTGCAGTCTTTTAGATAATTTGACCAAGGTAGGGTGGAAAAAAGCCTATTTCTCTTAAACATTTTGTAGTTCCACTACATATAGTGTATATCTCATTTCATGTTAATATTATCATAAATATAGTGTAAATTATACTAACTAAATTAAAATCAGAGATAGAGAAAGCATCCACTGGATTTTTTGTATATATTCCTACCTTGCAGCCACAACATTTCTGATTCGCTGACGTTGAATTCCCTCCTTTATCTCTTCTTTGGATGGGAGCTCCAAACAAGGTGCAGGATTTATAGATTGTGCTATTTGATTGGCTATCTCAACACATCTCTCTGACACCTAGCGAAGAAAGTAACAAAAGAGCCACATTTAATAGACCACAGGCAAAGTCGCCTGGTTACTTTTGTTGAATGCGTAGCTCACAGTGAAGTAGATCCCAATGGTGTCTTGTAGGCGGTTAATTCTATCAATAATGTCGTCAAACAGTCGACCGATGGATGGCTTCTCCAGGGTCACCGAGTGCGATAGTCCGCATCGAACGAGAGCGGGCCACACCTCTCCAATACAGTCCCAGTCGCGGGTGGTGGATGGACAAAAACCAGTAGGAGAACCCAAGAGACAGTAGAGAGCACCCTGGAGGACAAACAAGAGTAACCTTGAGACAAAATCCATACAAAGCCATATAAAAAAAACTGCAATTAGGTGTTATGTTAAGACTTCCAGATAATTTCAAAATTGAATGTAACAAAAAAGGCCTATTAGTGTCAGTCATATTTTAATGGCCAATTATCACCACAGAAATTGGCCTTTTTTTATCTCGTTTCAACTATGTCATCTAGTGCCATTTAGATCAATAAACAATCACATCACAATGTCAGGAACATTTCCTTTCTAGATTTTCATTTTAAAATATGTCAATCTAATGGCATTTCTTTTGCAATATCCAGTTACACTTTAAGCAGAATGCCTAAAGATAAGCTCTGACCTTCATTTAATTGACAGGTTTAGTTGCAATTTGTGTCATACAACAGTCAATGAAAACGCTTCTCTGAATTGCATTTCAGTAAAAAAAATCCCATGTACATAGATTTTATTTCGTGATACTTATTGTAACGTAGGGGCAAATACAAATATGTTTGTATAATACAATCATGTTTCACAAAGAAACGAGACAAATAATACTGCCTTCACAGACAATAACCGCCCTAATTTGGAAGAGGACAAGCAAATGTGTTTTTCCCTGTTTCTTTCCACATACTAGGAGATGACATTTGTCAATTTTGTCTCTTTCAATTCACCACAAACTAAACTAACGCAGGATGATTTCATCCTAGTAGAAGAACCCCCTGCTATGGTCGTTACGCTACAGAGTGAATGGCTGGACAGTAGCAGCTGAAAGACAACATGGTGATAAAAAAAAAGCCCAGTGCTCCAATAGAATATAGTTATGGCAAATTATTAGTGTAATTATTGTTATGTCCCTAACAGCAAATTGAGTTTTTGCTTAATAGTGTAAGACTATACCTAAACACTTTTGAATACAGAAGAGCAATGAATTAATAATTGAAAAATATACAACTAGGCACCACTGGGCCCTTAAAACACATCAACAAGTTCTCCAGAGGTGCCATCTAGTGCTCAAATAGTGGCAAACCAGGTGAGCAGGTGTTCATGACTATATAGGTAATTTCTATTTCATCAAGGCAAAATCAGATCTTTAAAACAATTTTAAATTCTAAAGCATTTTTAAACAAAGTTGTTGTTTGATGGGGCGTGCAGGTGGCGCAGTGGTTAGCGCACACGACCCATGTATGGAGGCCTTAGTCCTCGACGTGGGCGACCCAGGT